>JALGBA010002137.1:0-90514 GCA_023970755.1 Azemiops feae
ATCGACAAAACCAAATTCAAAAATACTTTTTTTTTTTCATCACAAGCACAAAATCCAGAAGTGGTATCCAAATGAAAAACATACGCAAGTATATTCTCCTCTTCAAATGGGATGATCACTTTAACCATTCCTACTTTACCTTGCTGTGGAAATAGTATATGTTTCTATTTGCCCCTACTAATCTTTGTAAAACCTTTTAGTCACCATTTCTATAACAAAGTTAACTGTAAGCCACCAAGGTCCTACTATTCTTTTTTTTTTTTTTTTAATATTTTTATTTTTTTAAGACAACAAAACATAACACACATAGACATACAATGTATACTCCTTTTTTTTTTAAACAGCAATTTCGTAACTGTAATCTTCTATTATTTACATTTTCCCCTTTTATTCTTCTTTTTTAAAAAATATTTGTCCTTGTTGTCCCATTGTTTCTTATTTCCATTTTCTTCGTTCATACTATATTTCATACTAAGAATAATACATATTATTACTATACAATATTATACATTATTATACACACATTTTCCCTTTCTTGACCTTTCTGCATTTATTTTCATTTATTATTTCTAGTCTCCAACCAATCATACCACTTATTCCATATTACATAGTATTCTGTGTCTTCCTTTTCTTTTATCTCTTTTGTTAATTTGTCCATCTCCGCACAGTCTAAGATTTTCCTTATCACTTCTTCCTCTGATGGTATATTCTCATTTTTCCAGAACTGTGCATAGACTATTCTTGCTGCCGTTGTTATATGTAATATTAAGTACCGTATTTCTTTACTGTATTTTCTATTTAAGATACCCAGCAGGAAGATCTCTGGTTTCCAATCTACAGGTTGATCTATTATTTCTTCCATCCATCTTCTTATTTTAGTCCAGTATTTTTTTGCAACGGGGCATGTCCACCATAGATGATAATATGTTCCATGTACCTTTTTGCATTTCCAGCATGTCGGTGAGTTGTTCTGGAACATCTTAGCAAGCTTTGCTGGTGGAAGATGCCATCTGTAAAACATCTTCAACTGATTTTCCTTGAATGCCGCAGACATAGTCAGTTTTATGTTTGTTTCCCATATTTTTTCCCATTTCTCCAATTCTATGTTGTATCCGAAATTTTTTGCCCATCTAATCATTGTGTCTTTGACAACCTCGTCTTCCATTTTATATCTCAGTAAATATTTATATATATTACTAATTAATTTTATTTCTGTTCCATGTATAATTTTATCCAATTCTTGCAGCTCTTTTTGTATTTCATATAATTTTTTGTCCTCTGTATATTTAGATTGAATTTGTGTAAATGTCCACCAATCAATCTCTCTGCCTACATCTTGTTCCAATTCTTGTTTTGTTTTCAGATTTCCCTGTTCATTTACCAATTCTTTGTATCTAATTATCTTATTTATGTCCAGTAGGTTTGGGTGTTTCAGAGCTTCTGTTGGGGATAACCACATTGGAATTCTTATATAATGTTTTTGTTTTATCTTTTCCCAAGTCTGTAGCAATGCATCCCTAACTATATGTCTTCGAAAGTATCTATGTACTTTATATTTTTCGTCCCATAGAAATGCATGCCACCCCACTTGCAAGTCGTGTCCTTCAAGTGTTAAAATTCTGGTATTTTCCAATTTCATCCATTCTTTTAGCCAAGTTAGGTTTGATGCTTGGTAATATATTTCCCACTCTGGTAATGCCAATCCCCCTTTATCTTTCGTATCTTGCAAGAGTTTTAATTTAATCCTAGGTTTTTTCCTTTGCCATATAAATTTAGTAACCAATTTATTTAATTCTTGAAAGAATGTTTTCCCTAGTTTTATTGGAATAACTTGGAACAGGAATAATATTTTTGGCAATATATTCATTTTGATCGTTGCAATCCTCCCTAAAAATGAATTTTGTAGGTTTTCCCAATTTTCTAAATCTTTTTTTATCTGGTGTAGTATTTTATCATAATTATCCTCCTTAATTGAGGAGCACTTCGCTGTAAGCCAAATCCCTAAATATTTTATTTTTTTTGTTACACTTATTTTTGTTTTATCTTCCAATTCGCTTTCCTGTGCCTTTGTAAGATTTTTGGTTATTAATTTGGATTTATTCTTATTAATCTTAAGTCCGGCTACCTCACCAAATTCTTCTATTTTTTTGAATTAATTTAGGGCCGGTTTCTAATGGGTCTTCCAAAATAAATACCAAATCATCAGCGAAGGCTTGGACCTTATATTCTTCCTTCTTAATTTTTAAACCCTTTATTTCTTGGTCCTCTCTGATTTTTGTCAAGAGTATTTCTAATGATAAAATAAATAGAAGAGGAGAGAGTGGGCACCCTTGTCTTACTCCTTTAGTTATCTCAATTTTTTCTGTCATTTCGTCATTCATAATTACCCTAGCTGTTTGTTTAGTATATATTTTCTCAACCATCTTTCCAAATTTTGTCCCAAATTCCATGTAGTTCAGTTGTGTTATAATAAATTTCCAATTCAAATTATCAAATGCCTTCTGGGCATCAAGGAAAACCAGTGTAGCTTGTCTTTCAGAGTGGACTTCATAGAATTCTAAGGTGTTCATTATTATCCTCATATTGTTTTTTATCTGTCGTCCTGGTAGAAATCCATTTTGATCTGGGTAGATGTAGTTATTCAAGATTTTTTTAATCCTTTCTGCTATTATTGTTGCAAATGTCTTATAGTCTGTATTCAGTAAAGAAATCGGCCTATAATTTTGAATTTTTTGCAATTCAAGTCTGAGTCTTCCTTAGGGATGAGAGTAATAATTGCTTCAGTCCAAGATGCCGGTATCTTCGCCTCCTCCAGCACCTCATTACAAATCTCCAACATTATCCATTGTAGTGACTCTTGTGTATTTTTATAAAACTCAACCGGAATTCCATCTGGGCCTGGTGATTTATTATTTTTTTGTTTTTTCAATGCTGTTTCTAGTTCTATTGCGGTTATTGGTCTATTCAACATTTCCTTTTGTTCTTCTGTGATTTTGCTCATTTTTGCTGCCTCTATATATTGTTTAACTTTATCATCTGCTATATCTTCCTGATAGTATAGCTTTGAGAAGAAATTTTGTATTATGTTCTTTTTCTCTTCCCGTCTATATTGTACTGTTCCACTTTCATCTTGTAGTTGATGTATTGTTCTTTTACCTTTTTCTTTTTTTAATTTATAGGCCAACCATCGACCGGTTTTATTCGCGTTTTCAAAGTAATTTTGTTTCGCCATCCTAATTTTCTGTGCCATTTCTTTTTGTGTTGTCAGATTAATCTTGTGTTTTATAATATTCCATTTTTCTTTTATCTTTTTGTTTTGTGGATCCTTCTGTAGGTCACTTTCTGTTTCTTTAAGTTCTTCTTGCAGTTTTTCTTGTTGAAGTCTCCTATCTTTATTTTTCTTAGAGTTGTATGCAATTGTCAATCCCCGAATGTAGGCTTTTGTAGTATCCCACAAATTTTGTGTTGATGTCTCTTCCTTTTTATTTACCTGAAAAAATAATGTCAGTTCCTTTTCTAGCATCTGTATATATTGTTTGTCTTTACATAGTCTTTGATTCATTGACCATCTTTTTCTCTGTTTCTGGCCTTTCCATTTTATTGTTATTGGGTTGTGATCTGCCCAGTCATTAAGTCCTATTTCAATTTCCTCTATCCCGTTCTGTATTTCTGTTGTTACCCAGGCCATATCGATCCTGGACCAGGATTGATGCGGATACGAATAAAATGTGTATTGTTTGTCTGATCTGTGTGTCTCTCTCCATATATCCCGAAGGTTAAGTTCTGTTACCATGTTAAAGAATGATTTTGGTAATATATTTTTCTTCTTTTTGCTCTTTTTACTACTTTTATAGTCTTTCTTAACATCAACTATTGCATTTAGATCCCCAATCATACAAATATTTTCATAGTCCAGATCCACTAGTTTCTTATGTACCTTTTTAAAAAATTCATGTTGGTTATTATTTGGTGCATATACTGCCGTTAATAAAGTTTGTTTTTGCCCTAATTCTATTTCCAACATTAAAATTCTCCCCTCTTCATCCGAATATATTAATTTTGATTTTATTTTTTCTTTAACATATATAGCAATTCCTCCTTTCTTGTTTTGTGCTAGTGTTGTGTATAGTGTTCCTAATTTTACATTCTCTAGTAGTTTTCTATAATCCTTTTTTATATGAACTTCCTGGAGACATATCACGTCTGCATCCAATTTCCTTAATTTATTAAACGTTTGTACTCTTTTTCTTGGTATGTTTAAACCATTAATGTTTACAGAAAAGAGCTTAATTGCCTCTCCCGTTTTTTACTTGATCTGGTTTTTTTGTGCTTCTTGTCTCTATTACCCTTCCTTTTGCTCCTTCTCTTTCTAACCTTTCTCTTTCTTGTTTCTTTTGCGTTTCTCTTTCTCGTTCAAATTCTTCTATTAGGTCTTCCTCCTGACTTTTACTCTCTGGCTCTTCCCTACTTTCTTGTTCTTCTCCCTGCGCAAAGTGACATTCATAAAAATCCTGCGCTTTCTCGAGTGTGTCTATCTTATATTTTTTTTCTTGCCATGTTACAAATATGCCTTCAGGTACTAACCATCGAAACATAACTTTGTATTTAGTTAATTGGGTTGTTAGAAATTGGTATTCTCGTCTCTGATTTCGTATTCTATGTGGTATTTGCTTTAATACAATTATTTCTTTACCCTTATATACTATCTGTTCGTCTCTTGTTTTTTTATATATTTCATCCCTTATTGATCTTCTAGTAAACCTTATATGTACCTCTCTCGCCAGTCTGTGCCTTCGTGCATAATTTGTATATACTCGATATATTTCATCTATGTCTCTTCTTGTTTCCTGTTTGTCCTTTCCTAATATCTCGGCCAATATCTCCGCCATCTTCTCTCCCAAATCTTCTTCTTTTTCCTCTACGATATTTTGAAATCTTAGGAAGAACGAAGCTTTTTCCATTTCCAAGAAGGTAATAGATTGGGTCAGCTCTCTGTTTACTTGTTTGGATATCTGATCCATCTTTTCTATTTTGCCATCAACTTGATCTATTTTTGTTTCAACTTTTTGAATTCTTTGTTCGTTCTTCATCATTGTTTGTTGTATACTCTCTATCTTGTCATTCATGTTTTTAATTTCATTTTTGATTTCTTTGTGGTGAATTTTTGTTTCTTCATGGTTATTTGCTATTGCCTCTTGGGTCTTTGTCATTGTTTCCTGCATCATTTGTAGCATTATCTGTATACTCTGTGGGTTCATCGCCAATTCTACTTTTTCTTTTTCTTTCCCCAACATGGTTCCTATCGTTCTTTGACCTATAGGAGAGGCCATTATAGGTGTGGGATTTATAGCTGTTTTTTTTACTTATTTTAGTTGTTGCTGTGGTACTTGTCATTTTTATTACTTGGATAATATTTTTCCACACTTGCATATATCAATTTTATATAACGTTATTCTTTGGGTTAACCTTTCTCTCTATGATCCCTGCTTGTTAACAGGTGCTGCAATATTGCATCAGCCTTTTTTCTCTCTGTCTCAGTTTAATGTGTCCACAGATCCACCAAATGTCACCTTATTTCTACTTCTGTATATCCAATAAATCCAAAACGTCCACTAGTCACTTTGTCCAGATATATGTCAGTTAAGATTCAAATTTCAATGGTATTTGTTCTTCAAAAATAAGATCCAGTAATTGGTATTGAGTTTCTCCGTTGTCTCACTTCAACTTTTAATCCTTATGTTGATTTTTTCAAAGTCTCTTAATCACCCTTTGTTGCCTCTGGCCGTCTCCAGTCCTTTCTCTAGTTTCAATCTCTGCTTCTTGCAGCTTTTAAATTCCAGTCTTTCACGTTTTATAAACTTTACTGTGGGCTCTCTGCTTCTTCTCGCTGCTCTCGTTCTGCTCTAAGGCTCCCTTCTCCGCTCTATTCAATCTCAGTTGCCGCTGTGTCTCTCTCCTTATCGCTTTGCTTTTTCCGCGCCTTCTATCAAATATTCCTCACCTCCTTCAGGGGTTTCCTCCTCTCCCGTACGAAGCTGTCAGTTCTACTTTTCACTTCCCTCTCAGGCTGTCGCCATCGCTCCCAGCCGGCCTTAAAGACCGGCTTCTCCGCCAATTTTAAGAGTGCTGCTCCTGTCTGCTCGGGTGTTTGCTTTCCACCCGGCTTCTCTGAAGCTTCCTCTTTAATTTACCGGTCTCTCCGGGATCGGTAAAGCCCTTACCGGGCTCTTAGCGAAGAATTTCCCGGGATTTAGGAACAGAGATCTGTTCCTTCACCCGCTCCACGATGACGTCACAGCCGGAAGTCTACAAGGTCCTACTATTCAAAGTTGATAGTCCATAGGGCCTTCTTCAAGGGAAGTCACCAATATTTATATTTCCACTGTCCATAAATAGTTCTAATATAAAGAGTTTATAATCCAATAGGCTCCCCAGGCAACAAGAAGAAAAAAAGAGAAAAATTTGTCCCAAAGTCCAGAGTTGCCAATCTGCTAAAGTTATAGTCCAAAATGTCTTATGTTGGTAATTCCTTACCATTCACTCTGTCTCTGAGTGGTTTGTGAAGCTACAGTATTTGTAATCCAAAGAAGCCAGATGGCTTCAAAATAGTTTGTAATTTTAGTTGTAATCCATCCTGCAGAAAAAACAGCCCAAGATTTTTTTTTCTTTTTCCAGCTGCAATCTACAAGGCTATGACGTTCAGGGACATCAAAGGGTTCAGTCTGTAATCTGTGATACAGATAAGAACTATAAGAGTTATTTAAGACAAAAGTAAAAGATATATTGTGGTATTGATCATAAGATTAATGGTTTGGTTTAAGGCGGGCATTGGGGAAAGGTATTAGAGCTGATAGCAGGTGGAAACAAAATGAGTGTTCCGAATTTAACTAAAACTGGCAAGAAAACACCCTCAGCCCCATCCTCCACCTCTGCAAGCCCTGTGTATCAGAGATCAATCAAATCAATGCTTCAACAAGAATAATCTAACAACTTTTAGAAGGAGATGCAAGCGACATTACAAGTGTAATGTCCCATTCAGATCAGAGGGGAGGGTAGGTTTGCCCTGACTAAGAAAGAGCTGTGGAGGGAGGCTTCCGGTTCCGTATCGCGGCACACGCAGTCGCACGGAGAGACCCGTCTCTCCCACCGGCTGTTTTCCCTCCGCCGGTAGACCCTTAATCGGGTCGAAAGTCGCCCCGGAGAGGCGACCACCGTTGAGGAAGCCCTCGTTTGACTGGGGAAGGGCGGCAGCTCCTTCCTCAGTCCGAGCAAGCTCCTTAGGGCCGTCAGAGAAAAGATCGGCCAGTAAAATGGACGATCACTTTGCTGCACCAGCCGAAAGCCAGAAGAACAACTAAGCATAAAGAACCCCCGTGGAGAATCCAGGTGAGACCTTTCCTTCCCCTTCTTTCCCTAATTACTCTCCTGTAAAAAGCTTTTGTATTTGAATTACTTCCCTGCTGTGAGGGAGCAGCGTTTGGGCACTTGGGAAAAACAGCTTTGTGAATTGAAAAAAAAATAAACCAGTTAAATTTTTATTGACTATTCAATTTCTGGAATACTGAGGGGGCCTGAAAATATTTCTATTCTTGATTATTACTATCATAACTACGCGTCTACTATTTTGGAGAGGCCTTTCTTCATTTTTTTTAACGTGAAAAACAAAAAAATTATTAACTAGAAAAGAAAGAAAGACCTTATAGCCTGCTGAGGACATCTTGTGACGAAAAGTGTTACTGCAACTGTATATTTTTTTCATTGCTGGAGGATGGTTCTAACCTTCAAAAGATGATAAGAGTAAGATAACTGAAACAGCTGTGTGGTGATTTGGTCTATTGAGAATTGGAGGTGAATATTTGTTGACTTCTACGAAATAGAGCCTTCACTAAAAGATTAAAGGATCTTTTCACCACCGACATGGAACTTAACACACAGCTGGACTATGAGCTTATACTGGAAAAAATCTTGGAAGCCACGGAGGATATGAACTCTTACTTCCAAACTTTGATGGATCAAGTTATAGGCCGAAAAACAGTGGAGAAGGAGCAGATTGGCGCTAAAGAGACTAGTGAGCAATATGTACAACCTAAAGAGGAACCATGTCTACAACTCAACTATGAAACTACACTGAGAGAAATTGTGGAAACTAAGGAACAAATTAACTTTATACAACCCCAAATGCAATCTATGGAGAAGCTTGATGATCAAAGAATAACTTTAACTGAAATGCCTGAAGCATCAACATCAACAGAGACTGACACTCAGATACAAGTTATTGAAAATTGTGACAATGTGGATAAACAACTAGTAACTATAACATGGAATAAAACGGCTTCTATTATCCAAAGGCTACTAGAAGAAAGGAAAGAGAACTTTGACCAATTTGAAGCGTTGAGGAATACTGACTTTCTAATGTTGTGGTTTGATGATGCAGGAATTTTATTATGAAAACCGATATGGCACAGAAAGAAACCTAGAGTTAGATTTAAAAATGTATTTTAAAGTTTCATTTAATGGGTTTAAAAAGGCTTTTGAGTTTTTGACTGATTCAATAACTAACGGAGTACGTGAATTTTGTAAGAGGATATCCTTTGTAATAATACTTTGTCTTAGATATGATAATTACTGGAGAGGTAAACGTTATCTACTGGGTTAAAAAGATTTTTTATAGACATAGAATATATATTTAAATCAGATAGAAATCTATTTGTTGGTTTGATATTTTTATTTTAAATAAGATAATTATTTTGTAATAGAAGAAGAATAAGAGGGATTGGTGACAAGAGAAGAAATGGTATTAATGAAGAAAACATAAGAATGTTACTGCGGGAATAATATACTCATTTTAGATATAATCATTATGTTAAAAAGGGACACCCGAAGTGTTAATAACATGTCTATTTAAGGCTAATTGGAATATGGTAACTGTAAATTAGTAAAGCCTAAAAACAGGACTTGGATTTTTATAATTGAAATGTGATTGATATTTGATAGGATTGTTTGAAGTTTATTTAGAAATGTATTAATTTGAATATGTAAGACTATATGAGGGAATTAGAGAGGGAATTTTCAATGAATTAATTTGAGCTATATATCTGTGATTGTTCTTTTGGATGTTTGATATACCCACCTCCACGGTGTTTCCTAAGCACCTTGATGTAACCCTTTTATCCCCATAAAAATCCAATAAAATATATTTTTTTTAAAAAAAGAAAGAGCTGTGGAGGGACCAGGTGGAAGATCCTCTCTGTGGCCTGGTTGGAAGGACTCTGAGAAGTGGCCAGCGGGAGTCTCTGCTTGCCGATTCGCCAAGAGGAGCCCGAGTGCTGTACAAGGAGTGGGATCGTTTACGGCTTCGTGATGGAGTGGTTTATCGGAGGGGCCCTTCGGATGGGCTTGAAGAAAGGTGGCAACTTTTGCTTCCAGAGAAACACAGAGAAGCAGTACTGACTGCGCTTCACGACGAGCACGGGCATTTGGGGCCGGAAAAGACTTTTAAGTTAGTAGTGGATCGATTCTACTGGCCCTGCATGAAGAAGGAAGTCGGGGACTATTGTAGATCTTGTCTGCGTTGCATTCAGAGGAAAACTCTACCGTCAAGAACTGCGCCAATGGGCCATCTGCAAAGTTATGGGCCCTTGGACTTGGTTTGTATTGATTTTCTCTGCTTGGATCCGGATGTAAGCGGACAAGGAAACGTGTTGGTCATGACTGATCATTTTACCCGTTATGCTCAGGCCTTCCCGACAAGAGATCAGTGCGCTGTTACGGTAGCCAAAGTACTGGTGGAGAAGTTTTTTGTACATTATGGGCTGCCTCAGTGCATACATTCTGACCAAGGGAGGGACTTTGAAAGCAGGCTTGTTAAGCAATTACTGGGCTTGCTGGGCATTCGGAAGTCCCATACCAGCCCGTATCACCCACAAGGAGATCCGCAGCCTGAGAGATTTAATCGTACTCTTTTGGACATGTTGGGGACACTTACTAAAGAACAGAAACAACATTGGACGCAACATATCTCTACCGTCGTGCATGCCTATAATAGCACGAGGAATGATGCCACCGGGTATTCCCCATATCGGTTGATGTTTGGTAGGGAAGCCCGCCTGCTGGTAGACATACCCTTTGGCACCTCAATGAATGAGACCTCCTTTAGGTCACATCGTAATTATGTGGATAGGTTGAGGAAGAGCTTGAAGGGGGCTTATGAGAAGGCCGCGGAGGCCGCAGGGGTTCGGGAACGGCGGAATAAGAGAAATTACGATCTGAAAGTAAGAGTCCAGGATTTGCAGTCTGGGGATCGGGTGCTATTAAGGAATTTGGGCCCCTCTGGGAAGCACAAACTGGCAGATCGGTGGGGTTCCCAGATGTATGTTGTTATTGAGAAGCTGCCGGGACTACCGTTGTATCGGATACGACCAGAGGGAAGCTCAGGGCCTTTGAAAGTGTGGCATCGGTTATCTAATAGTTCTTCATATCTTTCCATCTTTTTTTCATCTAATGTATTCGGGTGGATTACTGCCTCCATTGGGGAGATCCAATTTGGTATTTTTACGTAGTGTTTCATTTTAACCTTGTCCCATATCCAAATCAATGCATCCCTTATCTGATGTCGGCAAAAATATGTATGTATCTTCTTGTGGTTCCCCCATAGAAAAGCATGCCAGCCAACTTGCAGATCATGTCCTTCGATTGTTAAAATCCTTTGGCTATCCAATTGTATCCAGTCTCTGATTCAGAGTAACCCCGTGGCGTGGTAGTATGTTTCCCATTTTGGAAGTCCAAGTCCACCTCTACTTTTACTGTCCTGTAATGTCTTAATATTGATTCGTGCTTTTTTGCCCCCCCAAATAAATTTATTTATCATTTTATCTAGTTCAGCAAAAAAAATTTTGTCTAATTTTATTGGGATTGTCCGAAATAAGTATAGTAGTTTAGGTAGTATATTCATTTTTATCACTGAGATCCGTCCTAACAGTGATAGTTGTAATTTCCCCCAGATCTCTAAATCTTTTTTGATTTGTAGTGTCAATTTTTTATAGTTGTCTTCTTTTAATGAAGAACATCTATTAGTAAGCCAAATTCCTAAATATTTGATCCTTTTTACAATTTGAAGTCCCAGCATCTCCTCTAATTTCTTTTTTTTGTTTTTCAATTAGATTTTTCACTAACATTTTGGTTTTTTCTCTATTGATTTTTAATCCTGCCACTGTTCCATATTTTTTTATTTCCTTCATTAACATGTCTCCCCTCTCTAGAGGGTCTTCTATAAAAAATACCATATCATCTGCAAATGCCTGGGTCTTATATTCTTCAGTTTTAATTTGCAATCCTTTTATCTCTTTGTTGTTCCTAATTTGAGTTAATAGCACTTCTAGCGACAAAATAAAAAGTAGAGGTGACAATGGACATCCCTGTCTTACTCCTTTACTAATTTCAAATTTCTCTGTTATGTCCCCATTAATTATTACTCTAGCCTTTTGTATGTTATATATTGTCTTTATCATTTTCTCAAATTGCTCACCGAATTTCATCTCCTCTATCTGTTGGAACATAAACTGCCAATTAAGATTGTCAAATGCTTTCTTGGCGTCTAAGAAAATCAATGCCGCCTGTTTTTCAGGGTGTGCTTCATAATATTCTAGGACATTTAACACCATCCTCGTATTATTCCTTATTTGTCGCGTTGGTAAAAAGCCATTTTGATCTGGGTGTATTATGTCGTTTAATATTAATTTTAATCTTTCTGCCATTATGGTGGTAAAAATTTTATAGTCTGCATTCAGCAGCGAGATTGGCCTATAGTTTTTTAGCTGATTGGGGTCCGTGTCTTCTTTTAAGATGAGGGATATGTTGGCTTCTGTCCATGAATCCGGTAATTTGGCTTTCTCTAATACATCATTGTACACTTCCAATAGAGTTTTTTCGAAATCCTCATAAAACGTCTTGTATACCTCTCCTGGTAGTCCATCTGGCCCCGGAGTTTTGTTGTTTTTTTGTTTTTGCACCGCAATTTTTAATTCCCCTGCTGTGATTTCCTTATTCAATATTTCTCTCTGTTCTTCCTTCAATTCTGATAAGCCGTTTACCTTTAAATATTGTTTTATCTTTCCCACTTCTACTTCCTCTTTTTTATATAACAGCTCAAAATAATTCTGAATGATTTCTTTCTTTTTATCTATTTTATATTGCAATTCTCCTTTTTCATCTTGTAATTCCTGGATAAATCTCTTTCCCTTCTCTTTTTTTAGTTTATAAGCGAGCCACCTCCCTGGCTTGTTTGCATGTTCAAAGAAATTTTGTTTTGCTGCTTTCAAGTCCCTTGCCATTTCCTCTTGATTCATCATGTTTAATTTATGTTTGGCCAGGACCATTTCCGTCTTAATCATGTCATTTTGAGGCTCCTTTTGTAATTTTAATTCGAGTTTTTTGATCTCCTCCAGCAGTATGTGTTGTGTCCTGAGCCTTGCTGAGTCAATCAGCAAGGCACAGGCAACCTGCAGGATAACTGCAGAGGCCCGGGCAGACCACGTGTTTGCCCGGGACCGGTTGTATAGACCTGGGCAGCCCATAAGTTGCCCGGGACCCAGACAGGCTGTCTCCAGCCTCGTGCGCATGCGCGAGGCGGGAGAATGGCCTGCATTCATTGGTTGAGCATCCCCTTGCAGGGGAAGTATAAAAGGGCATGTTGCCATTTTCTCCTTTGCTTCTGTTCAGTGCAAGCACAAATAAAGAACATCTTTTTGCACAAACTGCCTCGTCTCCATGCCTGTGTCGAGAACAGAACATTGGCGACGAAGGTGGGATTCGTCGTGGGGAATCCCGAAGAACTGAAGTAGGCCTACTCACCCAGGCCAGGAAGAAGCGCGGCGTCTAGGAGGAGCAGCCGCCTGCCAGCATACATACGCTGGAGGCGGGCTTGACTTCGTCGGACCCCTTCTTGATTCCTGACGGCGAGAGGCGTGGACGAGGCCATCGAGTTGAAGATGTCCAAGCTGGGCCGTCTGGGCGAATTTGACATCGCGCATCCTGAACGCTGGAGCTCGTATGCAGCTCGCGTTGAAAATTACTGTCGAGTAAACAAGATCCAGGAAGACGGCCTAAAAGCGGCTACCTTGCTTTGTGTGTGCGGACAAGAGACATTTGAAATAGCAGAGAATCTTGTCGCACCAGCTGCCTTAGAGTCAATCGCATATGCCGATTTAAAAAAGATGCTGCAAGAGCATTTCGAGCCCAAGCTCTCGATCATTGCGTGGAGGCATAAATTCGAACAGAGGGACCAACGGCCAGGCGAATCGGCTGCAGAGTTCGTCGCGGCCCTGAGACAGGCCGCACGCCCTTGCGTGTTTCACGACTTGGAGGAAAGGCTCCGAGATAGACTGGTGTGCGGGCTGCGAAGCCGCGAAGTACAGCAGAAACTGTTTGCGAGGACGGACGTCACCTTCCAAGATGCTCTCAGAGAGATCGCAGCAGAAGAAGCAGCCGGCGGCGCCGTGAAGGCCTTGCGGTCGTCGAAGAGTCATCCAGAGACCGTCCCGATCCACCAGGAGGCCGCCCATGAGGCTTCGGGGGAAGAGTCCGAGGAGGACGAGGGGGACAAGATCCAGCCTGCGACGGAGAGATGGCAACCGGAGCGGAGGGGGCCACCGCCTGCATCCCCGCGATGTTTCGGCTGTGGAGGACGCCACAGGAGGATCGACTGCCGGTTCCGATCCGCCGTCTGTCAAGCATGTGGAAGGCAAGGCCACATTGCATCGGCCTGCATGGGCCGCCCTAAGAACAGGTCCCCAGAATTGCCTCTGAAAGGTACCAAGGTCCCCAGCCAAAACAGGATGGGGTTTTGCGCATCTAGGAGGGGGGTGTTCAAGACAGGAACGCATAGGCCCCTCAAGAAGAAGCTCAGTCTTGATGTGAAGTTGCAGGGAGTTCCCCTGGCTATGGAGCTGGATACAGGCTCCGCGTTGTCCATTATTTCAATGGACACCTTCAATAAGATTTGCTTCCGGAGTGGCTCTCGAGTAAAGCTCAGGCCTTCCAACCTTGTCCTTACTGATTTTCAAAACATGAGAGTAAAAGTAAAAGGGGAAGCAACGGTCAGAGTACAGCGAAAGGGTTTCATGGGTGCATTGGATGTGGTCGTTGTCGAGGGGGACAGAACGAGTCTTATTGGACTCGACTGGTTCGAGGCACTTGGAATCCAGGTGGCCGGTCTGAACCAGCTGCAAACAGCTAGTCTTGCGGGTGTCTGCAAGGAGTTTGCAGATGTGTTCAGCTCGGAACTTGGATCGTACAAGGGGCCTCCCATTACATTAAAATTGGACCCAAGCATTACACCCACAAGGGTCAAGCCTAGGAGGGTGCCCTTTGCATTAAAAAAACAAGATTGATACCGAGTTGGACAAACTGCTCCAACAGGGCATTCTGGAACCGGTGGATTCTAGTCCATGGGAAACCCCCATAGTAGCTCCCTTAAAATCCAATGGGGAAGACCGTATTTGCGCGGTCTACAAGTGCACGCTGAATAAGGCATTACAACAGCATGCTTATCCTGTGCCCGTGGTGAGCCACATTCTGGCCTCACTGAAGGGAGGGAAGTATTTCGCTAAGCTTGATTTGGCTCAAGCATATCAACAATTGCCGGTTGACGAGGCGACTGCTGAAGCCCAGACCATAGTCACGCACAGAGGCGCATTTAAAGTAAAGAGGCTGCAGTTTGGGGTAAATGTAGCCCCTGGCATATTCCACGGGGTGATGGAGTGAACGCTCCGAGGGATTCCCGGGGTCTGCCCCTATTTTGATGACATCCTCATTGCAGGAGAATCATCAGGGAACTTAGCCGAAAGGCTGAGGGCTGTCTTGTTGAGGTTCCACCAAGCTGGGCTGAAGCTTCAGCAGGACAAGTGTCAGATCGGGGTGCCATCCACCGAGTTCTTGGGGTTCCGCATCAATGCAGATGGCATCCACCCCGCAGAATCCAAATTTAAGGCCATCCAATCGGCCCCTAGTCCCCAGTCAAAAACTGAGCTTCAGGCTTTTTTGGGCCTCTTGAACTTTTACCATTCCTTTCTGCCAAACAAAGCTGCTGTGGCCGAGCCGCTTCACAGGCTCTTAGACAAACAGGCTCCGTGGACATGGACAAGCATCCATGAGGAAGCCTTCTCAAAGGTCAAAGCCTTATTATCTTCAAATGCTGTACTGGCTCACTTCAATGAGCAATTGCCAGTGTGCATCGCTTGTGATGCATCCCCTTATGGAGTAGGAGCAGTACTAAGCCATCTCAAGAAAGATGGAACACAGGTCCCTGTGGCCTATTATTCCAGGACTCTCTCATCTGCAGAGAGGAATTATGCCCAGATCGACAGGGAGGCTTTGGCAATAATTTCAGGCATTAAGAAATTCCATGATTCCTTATATGGGCGCAAATTTACAGTCTAAACGGACCATAAGCCTTTGCTAGGGTTGTTCACAACCAACAAACAAACTCCCCAGATAATATCTCCTAGGATGCTGAGGTGGTCCATATTCTTAGCAGCATATGATTACACACTGGTTCACAAACCAGGTACTGAGATGGGCCACGCAGATGGCCTAAGCAGGTTACCTCTTAAGCAAATAGAGGCAGACCCTGCTCCAGCTGTACATATTCTGTCCATTCAGGACTTACCAGAATCTCCCCTCAATGCTAGGGATGTGGCTGCAGAAACCGCCACTGATCACACGCTTGCACGCGTGCTGACATGTGTGTTGTCAGGATGGCCTGACACGTGTCCTGGTGCTGAATTCCAGAGCTTCTGGCGCAGGAAGCACGAATTGTCCACATTTAAAGGGTGTATCCTGTGGGGAAACAGAGTACTCATTCCGGCCTCATTGAGGACTAGAGTCTTGCTCTCTCTTCATGAGGGACATCCGGGAATAGTAAGGATGAAGGCGCTTGCGCGCAGCCATCTATGGTGGCCTGGTCTCGATAAGGACATCGAGGCCCAGGTTCAGGGATGTCAAGTGTGTCAGCAATCACGGCCAGAAATGCCCCAGGCCCCTGTACATAGGTGGGAGGAGACACTCACTCCTTGGTCACGCGTTCATATTGATTATGCTGGGCCCTTTCAGGGGCAATTCTTCCTCCTCCTCGTGGATAGCCATTCCAAATGGCTAGAGGTCGTTCCTGTGGCCTCTACTACTACTGCCAGGACCATCCAGGTGCTCAGAGGAATCTTCGCTACCCATGGGCTTCCTGATGTTTTAGTGTCAGACAATGGTCCACAATTTACCTCTTCTGAGTTTCAGGCATTTCTACAAGCCAACATGATCCGGCACGCCACATCTGCTCCCTTCCATCCTGCCACCAACGGTCAGGCTGAATGCATGGTGCGCACCACTAAAGACACATTAAAGAGAATCACTCAAGGATCCTGGCATCACAGGTTAGCTGATTTTCTTCTCACACACCGCACCACACCATGCACAGCCACTGGAAAGAGCCCAGCTGAACTCCGCTGGGGTCGCAGACTCATCACAAAGCTGGACAGGCTTCGCCCAGACCGGGTGGCTTCACAGGTGTCGCAACCGCGGGCACCTAGGAGACTTCAACTGGGTGACCCGGTCTGGACTAGGAACTATGGACAAGGGCATCCCTGCGTACCTGCTGTCATCTCTAAGGTTTCGGGGCTGCTGTCCTACGAAGTGGTCTTGGATGATGGGTGTGTCCTCCAGCGCCACATTGACCAGCTGCATTGGCGGCTGCGAGGCCGGCATCACTCCCCTGACTCCGCTCTCGGGGGGAGGGGGACCCCAACTACGATTGTGGATCACAGTCTCCCCTAGCAGAGGGGTCTCCAAATGTCCCAGATGAAGGTCTGGCAATGCAGGCAGATCCTGACTCTGGCATAGAAGCAGGGAGTTCTGCCGTGGAGGCGGCTCCTGACTCTGGCAGAGGTCCCTGGTTGAGGGCAAATGGCCGTAAATCGGCTACTCAGGGCACCCCTACTGCTGGCCTTGGACCCGACGGACATTGCTCCCAAGGGGAGTTCCAAGGGGTTTTGGGGAACTCCACCCCACCAAGGAACTCGGGGAACTCGACCCCCCCAAGGAAATCTGGTTTGGGTTTAGCGGACCCAGCCAGTCAGCAGTTAGGGGGCATCCCTGAGTCTTCTGGGCGACAAAGTCCTGGTTTGTTGTACGCAGACCGCGAGTCAGCACTCCAGGCACCAAAAACAAACCCCCCACAGGTCAGCACACCTGGCCCTAACCTTGATCCGCGAAGATCGGGGCGGATTAAGGCCCCGCCTAAATACTTGCAAGAGTATGTGCGGTCCCTAGAGGGGACTTGTTACCAAAAACTAAAAGACCGTGGGTTGATTTGAATCCACGGGGGACCAGGTTACCCGAGGGTATCGGGAACGGCCAGGTGACATTTGCTGAATGTTACATGGTACTGATATAGCTGCTTGTGCCGTATATTACATGGTACTGGTATAGCTGCATCAGTGTTGTCCCAACTTAGGGGGGAGGGGTGTTGTGTCCTGAAGCCTTGCTGAGTCAATCAGCAAGGCACAGGCAACCTGCAGGATAACTGCAGAGGCCCGGGCAGACCACGTGTTTGCCCGGGACCGGTTGTATAGACCCGGGCAGCCCATAAGTTGCCCGGGACCCAGACAGGCTGTCTCCAGCCTCGTGCGCATGCGAGAGGCGGGAGAATGGCCTGCATTCATTGGTTGAGCATCCCCTTGCAGGGGAAGTATAAAAGGGCATGTTGCCATTTTCTCCTTTGCTTCTGTTCAGTGCAAGCACAAATAAAGAACATTTTTTTGCACAAACTGCCTCGTCTCCATGCCTGTGTCGAGAACAGAACAGTATGTTTTGTGTTTGCCTTTTTATCTTATTCTTTTTTGCGGTATATGCTATTGCTAGACCTCTCAAATATACCTTGGCCGTATCCCATATAATTTGTAGTGATGTTTGTTGTTTAGTGTTTTCCCTAAAAAATAATTCCATTTCTTTCCTAGTCCGTATTATAAAGTCCTTTTCCTTTAGAATATGGGAATTTAATATCCACCTTCTCCTTACTTTTTTCTGACCTTTCCAAATTATCTTCAGGGGATTGTGATCAGCCCATATATTAGGCAATATTTCTATTGTATCTATCTCTTGCTCTACTTCCCCATTCATCCATGCCATATCAAGGCGCGACCAGGATTTATGTGGATTTGAGAAAAAAGTGTATTCTTTTTTATTAGGATTTCGTTTCCTCCATTGGTCACATAAGTTAAATTCCTGTGCCATCTCCAAAAACGTCTTTGGTAGAGTTTTCCGTTTCTTTTTATTTTTCATGTTACTGACATAGTCCTTTTTTACATCTACTACTGCATTAAAGTCTCCTACTATACATATATTTGTTTGACCAATTTCTATAAGTTTTTCATATAAGTTATTATAGAATTCTTTCTGGTTCCCATTTGGGGCATATATTATCACCAAAAGCCATGATCTCTGCTCCAATTGTAATTCTAGTATTAGTATTCTTCCATCTGCATCATGATATCTCAGCTAATGCTGTGTAAAGTACACCTAGTTTTGGGAAGTCCAAATAGTTTCTATGTTGTTCTTTTATATGTACTTCCTGTAGACATACTATGTCTACATCTTGTTTTAATAATTTTGTTAATATCTGTTTTCTTTTAGCCGGTGAGTTTAATCCATTAATATTAATTGATATCAAGCTGATCTCCTTTTCCATTATTTAACTTGTGCGCTCTACTTATGTAGTTTCCTTGTTTGGGGGCCTGTTCCTCTTTCTTTCCTTTGTTCCCTTTCTTTCTTACCTCCTACCTCTCGTTCTCTATCCTTTATCTCTTGCTGTTGGTCTTCCTGACTTCCACTTCCTGATTCTTCTTTACTGCTATTTTCTTCTTCCACCCCTTCCAGCTGTTCATAAAATTATCAATTTTGATCTTTCTCTCCTGCCAAGATATCAGCATCCCCTCCGGGATTAACCATCGAAATGGTGTACTTCTTTTAGTTAGATATGTACTGAGGAATCTATAGTCCCTTCTCTTATCTCTCACCTTCCTTGGAACTTGTTTAAGTGTCTGTATTTCTATGCCCTTGTACATCAGTGAATTATCCCTTGTCATTTTATATATTATGTCTCTCACTTTCTTTCTAGTGAATTTAATGTGGACCTCCCTTGGGAGTCTATTACGTCTGGCATAATTCGTGTATATTCTATACACCTCATCTACCTCTAATAGAATCTCCTGCTTATCTCTTTGTAAAGCCTCCGCTATCAGTTCTACCATTATATCCCCTAGATCTTCTTCCTTCTCCTCCACTTAAATCGAGGGAAGAATTAATAGAACAGGGAATAACTCTAGATTGGTGGCCATATCACCAGATACAATCAAAATACAGCAAGGATATGGCAGAATACGGGATTAATCGAGTCCCACAGCAATTGGACAAAATATTGTTAGGCAGAGGAGAAAAATTTATAACAAGACTCTATAAATACCTACTGGAAGTTGAATTGGAAGAAGAGATAGTAAAAGGCTCCATGATAGCATGGGCTCAAAATGTGGGTCGATCCATTGAACTGGAAGAATGGGAAAGAATATGGAACACAAACTGTAAATTAACACTGTCAACTGCCTATAAACAGAATCAATACAAAATGCTTCATAGATGGCATTTAGCACCGGCGAGATTGGCAAAAATGTATAAAAATATGAACCCGAATTGCTGGAAATGTAAAGACAAAGAGGGAACTTTTTTTCATGTATGGTGGCAATGTCCACAGGCAAAGGTCTATTGGAAACAGATACAAGAGTGGATACAGGAGATAACTAAAGAACGAGTAGATTTGAAACCAGAGCTATTTTTATTAGGCATATTGAATCCAAAGGTGAAAAGACGAACTCGATACATCATTGTACATATAATAACAGTGGCACGCATTGTATATGCCCAGTATTGGAAACGAGAGAACCTACCACCAAATGATAAGATTATTCAAAAAATATTAGAATGCGCTGAAATGTGTATGCTTACGTTAGAAATTAAGGACAAGGAGACAACAGATTACTATGAGATATGGAACCAATGTTATGTTTGGTTAGATCAGAGAATAAAAGAGAAGGACATAAAAGGGTAAGAAACTATGTAACAAATGTAAATAAATGTAAAAATAGATGACACAGTACTGTTAAGGAAAATAATAATAATAACAAATAAATGTATTTTGTTTTGTTTTTATGTAATGTGAAAAAGGAAAATAAAGTTTGGAAAGTGTGGCATCGGAACCATTTATTGCCCTTGAACGAGGCAGTACGAGCTACCCAGCCAGTCCCCGTAGATGAACCCCATGTAGTGGGAAGGGGAGTAGGAACTAGGGCAAAACCTGTCTTATCCGTAGGAAGGGAAACGGAAGACTCTGAAGAAGAAGAGAGTTGTATAGGTTGGTTGTGGTCATCAGGGGATATTGGGACCATACCCCCCACTGTGGGTAGCGAGGTGGAATTAGAACAGTCTGGGCCTGATGTTTTGGAACCCATGCCTAGAGCTTGTGAATGGGTGGGGACTCCCCAGAGAGTTGAGGCCGGGGATCAGCCTGGGGGTTTGTCGGGACAGGAGGGGCTGTTGACCCCGGAGATCACAGAGCTAGGGGAATCATTAGAGGTGGATCAGGCTACTTCACATGGTCTGCGATCATCAGCATTAGAGGAGAAGTTGTCAGTCCGGGTACCTCCGGGGGTGGGGAGTTACTAGGGGACGGCGCCCATGATACTGCTGAGCCTAAAGTGCAGAGACCGAGGCGGGTGATACGTCCGGTGAAGAGACTAACATATGATGCCCCAGGCCATAGCATAGAGAGAGAGTGATGTTCGCTCCCTGGATAATACAGATGCCTAGCAGAAAGTTCCCTATTCTTTGGGGGACCAAAGAAACTGCTTAGGTGGGGGGAGTGTGTAGCGGGGCTGTCTGAAAGTGTCTGCAGAAGCCTGGCTGGGGAGAGAGAGATTGGGACAGCTGCTGCTGGTTTTGGGTGCGGCAGGCGTGGACGAGGAAAAAAGATATAAAAGGAAGGAAGGAAAGGTGCGTGGGGGGGTTGGTTGTTGCAGTTCGTCAGGTGAAGACAAAGAGGGGTTGGAGGTTTTAAGCTGATCCCTTCTGGTGAAGGAGGGGGAAAAGGAGAGAGTGAGAGAGAGTGAGGGGGTGGAATTTTATTGCTTTCTTTCGCAAGGGAGATATCCCAAGTGGAGGCAAGAGAGAGAGAGTGTGGAGAAAGAAAGTTGCTGGGGCTGTTAACCTCAGATTTTAATAATAAAGGATAAGGGGGGAGGGGTTTGACACTGGCCTGTCGGAGACTGCAAGAAGCCACAGGAGAGGATGAGATGCTGCTTGTTGCTGTGAAGACTGAAGGCCATCTGAATTGTGACTATTGCTGCTTGTGCCAGTTTTAGACATTGTGGAGAGTTGCCCTGAGGGGGGCGAGCCGTTACTGCAGCAAGCTGACTGCTTTTGTTCGTGTTTTACTACTGCCTGGAGCCAGGGGTTTTCCCCCTCCCCACTTGTTTCCAAAAAGGTCGCTGAGGAATCATTGACTGTTGCTGCTATGACAGCCTGGGGCTGCTAGACACCATCACAGCATTGACTATTGGGGTTAGGGGCTGGTCATCTTTGTTCCTGGAAGCCCCTCCCTGAAGACAAGAGCCTGCCACCTCCTCACTTTGTGTGAGCCTCTGTTGGAAGAGACACTTTACTAACACCTAGAGAGTACAGCTGCAGAGCTTGACTAAGTGGAATGGGGCCGGGGTGGGCCCTGGGCTTTAGCGGTCTCTGAGGAGGTAACGCTACACAAGCAATCCAAGAGGCAATTTCTTCTCACAAAGAAGATACAAGGAAAAATCATGAGGAGACAAAAGAAAACTTTGATAAAATGAATCAAGAAATTCATAACATAAACTCTCAATTAGAAAGGTTTAGACAGATGGTTACAAAGAATGAACAAAGAATTCAGAAAATAGAAGACAAGTCAGTAGAGACTGATCAAAAGATGGAAGAAATAAAAGATAAAAACCAGAGGCTGATGCAGGCAAATAGAGAATTGGAAGATTCAATGGCAGTTTTGGAAATGGAAAAGGCATCTTACTTCTTAAGATTTCAAAACATAATGGAGGATAAAGAAGAGGACCTCGCGGACGTGATGACGGAGCTATTGGCTGAAGCACTGGAAATTGGGAAACAGGAAATGGAAGGAGAGATAGATGAGATATTTTGAGTCAACTCAAGCTATGCGAGGAGAAACAAAGTCCCCAGAGAAGTACATGTCAGATTTGTCAAAAGAACTATCAGATGAGATATTGAGAAGAGCGAGAGATGATCCTCTGCATTATAAAGAAAAGGAAATCATAGTGTTGAAGCAGATCCCCAGGAGAATAAGAGATTCACGAAGATAACAACAACAACAACAACAACAACAACAACAACAACAACAACAATAATAATAATAATAATAATAATAATAATAAAGTTGGAAGGGACCTTGGAGGTCATCTAGTCCAACCCCCTGCTCAGGCAGGAAACCCTATACCATTTCAGACAAATGACTGTCCAGTCTCTTCTTAAAAACTTCCAGTGTTGGAGCATTCACAGCTTCTGGAGGCAGGTTGTTCCACTGATTAATTGTTCTAACTGTCAGAAAATTTATCCTTCGTTCTAGGTTGCTTCTCTCTTTGGTTAGTTTCCATCCATTGCTTCTTGTCCTGCCTTCAGGTGCTTTGGAGAATAGCTTGACTCCCTCTTCTTTGTGGCAGGCCCTGAGATATTGGAACACTGCTATCATGTCACCCCTCCTTCTCTTCATTAGACATCAATTAGATATCAATTCCTGACCAGAAAATTAATTGAAAAAAGTGAATTTTAGATGGCTGATTCCGGAAGGGATTTTAATTAATTGGGACGTGAAAAGATACAGATTGGACGCTGCAACTCAAGGCAATGGAATTTTATGAGAGATACAAAGCATTCCTGGAAGGGGAAAGTCCGGAATTTTGTGCAGAAAGAGAAACAAAGAAAAAGGAAGAGGCAGCAATAGAAGGATCAGACAAACCAAGAGAAGAGGAAGAAACAGAAAACATAACCACAGACGAAGGGGCAAAAGCAAGAGAACAGAGACAGATAAGAACAACTAGAAGAATAAAACCTAAATATAACTGAAGGAGATGAAGAAGGAAAATGGGATCTTCTCAATGAATATAAATGAATTGAACTCCCCTGCAAAAAGAATTATTTTTTTTACACGACTACAAAAATTAAAAATGGATATAATTTGTCTCCAAAAAACAGATATTAAGAGACAACACTATAAACTGTTGGAACAACCAAAAATTGGGAAACTCCACTTCACATTAGCACAAAAAAAAAGAGGAATAGCTTTATATATTAAAGAAATAATGAATCCCAAACAAATCTATGCAGATCAAGAAGGAAGAATAATAATGGTGGAAATAATGATAAATCAAAAATAGATACTGATGGTAGCTATATATGCACCTAATAACAAACAAGAAGAATTTTATCAAAAATTACATAAAGAATAGTGGAACTGGAATATCAAAATATTTGCTTAATGGGAGACTTTAATGCAATTGTAGACGGGAAGCTGGATTACAGAAGCAGTAAAATAGGGGGAAAAGGAAGGAACATAGTACCTAAAACTTTCTTTAAAATGGCAGAAGAAATCTGTATACAGGATATATGGAGAGAAAAGAATCCAAAAAAACCACAATATACATTTTACTCAAACAGACATAAATCATGGTCCAGAATTGATATGATATGGATATCTCCTGAATTAAGTACGATTATACAAGAGATTGAGATAGAAACCAATATATGGGCAGACCACAATCCAATAAAGATGACCTGGAGAGGAGCCAAGAAAAAATTAAGAAGGTCTCTGAACCAATCTTTACTGAAAGAGAAAGAATTTATACAAATAGCAACAAAGGAAATGGAATTTTTCTTTAAAATAAACAAAAAAGTGTGGGATACGGCTAAAGCATACTTTAGAGGGTTAGCTATAACTTACATGGCGAAAAAGAACAAAGCAACAACAAACGAAGTTAAAGGAGGAATTTATGAAATTAGAATTAGAATTACAAAGAGATCCACAAAAGAAAACACTTAAAAAACTAATGGAAATAATATAACATAAATTAAACGTAGCTGAAGCGGAAAAAATGGCCCAACAAATTAAAAGGGCAAAAATAAATTTCTTTGAAAATGCTAACAAACCGGGTAGGTGGTTAGCATACAAATTGAAAAAAGAAAGAGAAAAAATTGATAAATAAACTGCAAGACTCAAAAGGCGATTTACAGTTCCAAAATGACATAATAAAAAAAATAATCAAAGACATTTATGAGACACTTTATGATACAGAAGAAACTTCTCAAGAAAAAATAAAGCAATAGATAAAAAAAGCTGAGTTACCAAAAATTCCAGAGAACATACAAAACATGCTAAATGAAAAAATATCAATGATGGAGGTAATAGAAGCTAAAAATGATAAGAAAAAGCAAAAAAATGATAAGACTCCGGGTCCAGATGGGCTATCTGCAGAGTTTTATAAATGTCTACAAGATACATTAAGCCCACTAATAAAAGAACTGTGTAATGAAGTACTCTTAGAGGCTAAAATACCAAAAGCGTGGATAGAAGCCAACATTACTTTAATACCTAAAGAAGATTCAGATTTGATGCAGATAAAGAATTATAGACCAATATCTCTATTAAATGTGGACTATAAAATTTTTGCTTCAATAATAGCAGAAAGATTAAAGAAATTTTTGATTGAATTTATACATACAGACCAAAATGGATTTTTACCTAAGAGACAAATAAAAAACAACTTAACAATGATCTTAGATATTTTGGAATATTATGAAATGCATCCAGGGTAGCAGATGGCGCTAATATTCCTAGATGCACAGAAGGCTTTTGATAACATAAATTGGCAATTTATGATTCAACAACTAAACAAAATGGATTTTGGAGAAAACTTTATAAATATAATTAAAACAATTTATCATAGACAAATAGCTAAAGTAATTGTAAATGGAGAGTTTACACAAAACTTTAATATTAAAAAAGGCACAAGACAAGGATGTCCATTATCCCCATTATTATTTATATTAACACTGGAAGTGTCACTGTGTAAGAAATTTTATGAACTGGAATAGCCATAGCAACAAACCAGCCAATGAGAACTGTTTTTGATTAAGACACAGTATTGGCTGTGTGAGGCATGTGATCCAGCCTAGGTCTGGGCGTGTCTTAGTCTTCTCTATGTTGTTTTTTCTGATCTCCAAGTTAAGTTAGTTGTTGATGTTCCCCAGAGCTGAATGAGACTGTATGTATCATGTTAATATATATTTTATAGATGAAGTTTTTCTAAACTATGCCTCCTGCTCATTTTGAATGTGTGCTTATTTTTGGGGCTTATTTTTGCGCTGGGTGAGCTGTAAACTTTAACAGGTTATGGGCCCATATCCCAGCCAGCCCTTGCACACAGTACAGGAAAGTTCAGACTGAAGAAAAAGATTGAGGCTCAACATGGAGCTGTAAAAATCAGATGAGGGACTGCCTGAATTAAGAAAGAAAAAGGCTACTCATCTGAAGGCTTGCAGGATGGCTGATTAAAAGGAGAGCTCTCTGCCTCGATTGGGACAAAAAAATTATCTTATTTGGGCTGCAAAAATGGAATGCTTTCTGAAGGGTAAGGAGCTCTGGGATATTATGATTAATCCACCCCGGGGCAATTAGCAGCTGCAGATCAACGGAGGCATGATAAGGCACTGGCTTACATCATCTTAAGTGTGGAAGATGAACAATTCTTAAATGTAGTTGACTTAAAAACTGCAAAAGAAGTTTGGTCGAAGTTGAAAAGCGTGCATGTGAGTGAGTCAGCATGTAATATAGTGCAATTATGGAGGCAATTGTACAGAGCCTGGCTGCTGCCACAAGAGAGCGTAGAAGAGCATTTGTTCCACATGCAGAAACTGTTTGTTGAATTAGAACAGCGAGGAATGCAGATTCCTGAATCTCAGAAGGTGCTATTGGTCTTAAATAGTCTTGATGAATCGTGGGCCATCGTTTCAGCTGTTTTTGAATGTAAACCAGAACAGAAATTACATATGGAGGCGCTTAAAGCCTGTTTGATTTCTGAGGAACAGAAATGCTATTTTAGAAGAAGCCACGAGGAGAAATTCCTGAGGTGGGGGTTCAAGGAGCAGAGAGAGCAAAGCAGCAGACCGACTGTTTGCAGAGATTGGATTACATCTCAGCAGAGAATTCCCAAGAGGAAAGAACAGGAGAAAAAGAAATGTTTTATCTGTGGGGCTGAAACCCATTTAAAGAAAAACTGTTTACAAGGAAGAAAAACAGCAAATGGACAAGCTGCTGTTGCAAAAGTTAGCTATTGTAATAGCAGAGACAAATGGTTAATAGAAAGTGGGGCTAGTCAAACTGTTAATAATTCTAAGTTGATTTCCAGATTGGATTCAACTGGAGGAGATGCAGTGGTCTTAGCAAATGGCCAGAAGGCAAAAGTCATGGGGAAAGGCAGTGTGCTGATTCCATGTCTGGAGGAAAGGTTTAATAATGTATTATGTGTGCCTGAAATGGAGCATAATTTACTGAGTGTCTCCAGTCTAGACAAACAAGGGTTTGAGACCACATTTGTAAATGGGAAATGTCTCATAAAAAGAAATGGGAATGTATGTGCACAGGGCATAAAACAGGATAATCTTTATGTGTTGCAGGCACAAAAGATTCAATGTGCCCAAACATTTGGTAATGTGGCACAACATGATTCATGCATTCATCTCTTGCACAGAAAGCTTGGCCATGCCAGCTTCAGAGTGTTGCATAGGATGCTAGAGTTTGCAGAGGGATTAACCTTAAAAGGGTGTAAGGCATACTTAGACTGTGCAGTATGTAAATCATCGAAATCCAAGGTGTTCCCAGTAAGCAAGAAGAGCACAAGGCAGACAACAAGGGTTATAGAGCTGGTACATGCAGATTTAGTAGGACCAATGCAAGCCAGCTTAGGAGGAGCCAGGTATGCGCTGGTCATTGTAGATGACCATAGCAGATTTGGTTTCTGTTATTTGCTTAAGAGCAAAACAGAGGTGCTGCAGAAGTTCAAGCAATGGGTGAGCTTTGCAGAAAGAAGACATAGGCAACAAGTATGCCAGCTGCAAACTGACGGGTTCAGAATTCATGTCAGCAAGTTTTCAACAGTGGTTGGGGCAGCTAGGAATAAGACATAGACACACAAATCCGTACACAGCAGCTGAAAATGGTGTGGCTGAAAGACGAAATGGAGTCTTGCAGACCATGGAAGATTCACTGCTGGAGGATTCTGGTCTGAGCAGGTCATATTGGGGTGAAGCCATGTTGACTGCAAATTATTTGGTCAATAGGCTGTGGAGTTCCTCTATAAATGATACTCCATATGCTGTGCTATATGGGAGAAAGCCATCTCTAGCACATTTAAGGGTGTTTGGAAGCAATGCATGGGTGCATATTCCAAAGGCAATTAGGAAAAAAGGGCAACCAAAGGCTACAAAGCTCAGGTTTATGGGCTATGAGCCTGGCTCAAAGAGCTATTGCTTTAGTGATGGGAGCAGAAGGATAGTAATTTCCAGATCTGCTAGCTTTGCAGAGCAGAATTGGGGCAGAATTGATGCCAATTCTGGGGATGATCCACTTAGTGACGGTGACTCACTTAGTGACGGTGTCAGCGTTCAGGGAGGAGAAGCTGAAAAAGGACAAGAAAAGGAGTCAGAAGAAGATGGTGACTCTGATGTGAAGCAGGAAAGGGTTGACAGTGAAGAGCAGTCAATCCCACGCAGGTCAGAGTGATGGAACAAGGGGATTCCACCTGACAGGTATTCTGCTGGGAAAGTAAAGGTGTGTAATGTGTGGTATGAGCCAAGAAACTATCAGGAAGTATTGGCAGTACCCAAAGTGGAGCAAGTGAAGTGGAAAGAGGCCATGGACAAAGAAATGAAATCCATGGATGAACATAAAGTGTTCACCTCTATGACTTTGCCACAAGGTTACAAAGCTGTAGGATGTAAATGGGTATACAAAAAGAAAGTGTTACCCAACAATGAAGTCCAATATAAGGCAAGATTAGTGGCACAGGGGTTTTCGCGGAAGAAAAATGTGCACTATGATGAGGTATTTGCACCAACGGTAAAAAGTGAAACTATAAGGTTGGCACTAGTGTTGGCAACAGCACGTGGGCATAAAATTTGGCATTTTGATATAACCACAGCATTCCTCAATGCAGAGTTGGAGGAAGAAATTTACATGGTTCAAGCACCAGGGTATGAAAGTAAAAAGCCTGGCACTGTGTATAAACTGAACAAGGCCATTTATGGGCTGAAGCAATCAGCCAGAAACTGGAACATCTGTTTAGATGTGGCATTGAAGGGTCTTGGGTTCAAGAGTTGTAAGGCTGATGGTTGCGTATATACTGCAAGGTTCCACGGTGGGGATTGCCAATTATTAGCATTTGTGGATCTTTGCTTCATTGCAAAGGATCTAGCACAGGTGAAGGAATTTGCTAATCAATTGGAGAAAAACTTTGAGTTGAAAAGTCTGGGTGAAATACAAAACTATCTTGGTGTAGAGATACAAAAAACTGAGAAAGGTGACTACGTTCTCAGTCAAAGAAGGAAAATTGAACAGCTGTTGGAGAGATACAACATGAAGGTTTGTAATTCTGCTCCAATACCTATGGCATGGGTCAGAAACCCACGGCTCCGGAGCCGCATGTGGCTCTTTGAGCCTTCTCCTGTGGCTCCCAGCCTCCTCGGCCATTTGCAGAGAGAGAGACAGAGAGAGGCACTTGTGCTTCCCTTCTCTCTCTCTCTCTCTCTCTCTCTCTCTCTCTCTCTGTGTAAAAAAGAGAGTGGCCTCACGCTGTTCTCGGACAAGCTGACAAGCTTATTGGGCGGGGCTCCTGCCTTTGCTGCATCGAAGCAGGAAGCAGCAGAAAACAGAAAGCAGCAGCTCTCTCTCTCTCTCTCTCACACACACACACACACACAGAGAGACAAACACACACTCTCTCTCACACTGAGTGGGGGAAGAGGACTGGCAGACAAAGGGCAGGAGAGAGCCAGCCCAATAAGAATGTGTGTCAGCTTGTCGGAGACCAGCGTGAAGCCAGCTTACCAGGTGAGCAGAAGATCGGAGAGAGGGAGAGAGAGGGGGGGAGAGAGAGGGAAGCAAAGAGAGGGAGAGAGAGAGAGAGAGAGAGAGAGAGAGAACTCATGCACAGCAGCCTCTATTTCTTTTTAATTAAACTCTTCAATCAAGCTCCCCCCCTCTCTGTCTCTTGTGCGCGCGTGCGCAAGTTTTGCGGCTCCCAGTGTTTTCTTTTCTCTGGGAAACGGGTCCAAGTGGCTCTTTGAGTGTTTAAGGTTGCTGACCCCTGACCTATGGGCATAGATTTTCACAACACTTTGGGCGAGGACAAAATGAAGCCTGTGATCAGGAGATATATCGGTCAGCAATAGGAAGCCTCCTATATCTGTCACAGTGGTCCAGACCAGACATAGCTTGTGCAGTAAGCATCTTAAGTCGCTTTACTGCTGCACCAACACAGTTGTATTGGATGGGTGTGAAAAGAATTCTCAGGTATTTAAAGGGAACTGTGAATTTGGGTCTTCAAATACAGGTCTCTGAAGAATTAAAGTTAAAATGTTATGTTGACAGCGATTATGCCAATGCTGTGCAAACCAGAAAGTCCAATTCTGGGTTTGTGGTATTATTTGGAGGGACTTTGATTGGATGGAAGTCCAGAAAACAAACAACTGTAGCTATTTCTACTGTGGAGGCAGAATTTATTGCTCTGTCTGAACTTTGTTCAGAGGTAACCTGGTATGTACAGCTGTTAAAGGATTTAAACATAGAAGTTAAAGAAGCTGTAACAGTATTTGAAGATAATGCTGCTTGCATTAAAATGGCAACAGGTGACAGAGTGAAAAGTAGAAGCAAGCATGTGGCCATTAAGTATTGTAATGTCAGAGAAGCCATCAAAAGTAAACTAATTCACTTGCTTCGTTGTTCTTCAGATGACAATCTGGCAGATGTAATGACCAAGCCATTGGGTGGAGTACACCATGGGAAGAGTATTAAATTATTTGGTTTTATGTCTTTTCCAGTCATAAAGGGAGGAGTATCACTGTGTAAGAAATTTTATGAACTGGAATAGCCATAGCAACAAACCAGCCAATGAGAACTGTTTTTTATTAAGACACAGTATTGGCTGTGTGAGGCATGTGATCCAGCCTAGGTCTGGGCGTGTCTTAGTCTTCTCTATGTTGTTTTTTCTGATCTCCAAGTTAAGTTAGTTGTTGATGTTCCCCAGAGCTGAATGAGACTGTATGTATCATGTTAATATATATTTTATAGATAAAGTTTTTCTAAACTATGCCCCCTGCTCATTTTGAATGTGTGCTTATTTTTTGGGCTTATTTTTGCGATGGGTGAGCTGTAAACTCTAACAGAAGTACTGAATAGAAATATTAGGCAAGACTCATGTGGAAAGTCAGCCCCCCCCCCCCAGAGAAGGAAATATTAAAAGGGCAGAATATTATATTTCCTCAAAGGATCTTAAAAGAGGCAGAAAAGCATGCCCAGTTTTTCTTAATAGCCCCAAGTCTCCCTCCCCCTTGCAGAAACCAGCTCTGTAGAAATGCAGATTAATAATCCATTCAGGAAGGTTGGAGGCCTCCAGCTAGAAGATTAAGAAGACAAAGACACCTAAAATCTGCATACCCCACCCAAACTCTAAGACAGGACATAATAGGATTAACCCACAGATGCCAAAGGGGCACACTCAGACTCAGGTCAAAGTACATGACACAGGAAATGCAAAGCCTCAAACGGGAACAGGAAACAAACTCAAGAGCCCGAGAGGGTATAAAACCCATTCCGTACATGTGCTCCCTCTTTTTTCTTCCAGAGACATCTTTCTGTCTGGCTCTCCTCTTCAATAAACTGCAACCTTCTTTCTAAAGCAGTCGCCATGTTTTTATATATATAGATAGATAGATTTTATTAGTTTTTATAGGGTTAGGGATAAAGTAGGGACAGGATTAGGATTGGGATTGGGATTTGGGTTAGGGTTGGCGTTGGGGTTGGGGTTTTCCCAAATAACATTTTCAATATTTAGCAAACAGCATAGTGTCTGGGTACATGTATTTAACTAACAGTAATAGATATAGTTAATTATCATAAACAATATGTTAATTACTCACTCAATAGCCTTTCTTACTAATATATATTCAAAATTACATATCACGTTCCTTTCTCTCTGACTCGTTTTTCTAGCCATGTTGTTTATTCCCAGCTTGGACTGAACCATGATGACTTTTCTTTAACAATTTGGCACCCCAGATGGGATTCCAAGCTAACCTTTCCAATGGACTAAGACTGGTAAGCCCCATCTTGCCAGCAGCAGGCCCCTTGTGTCTGTGGATGGGTTTCCCAGGCCCTGCCCATGTGGAGCCAGGGTAGTAAAGGGAGTTTTGGGTTTGAGCTCAAGGGCTGCTTTGGAAAGAAGATGAAGGTGAGTACCTCTGAATTTTAATTTTAAAGCCCAGGGGAGTGAGAGAAATGTGTGTATGTGTGTGAGTGAGAAGACCCCTTTCTCAATCACAGTTGGATTTTGCTCCCTCTGGCCTTTCCTAACCGCAGAAAGGATCTGTTCAAGTGACAGACCCTGGAAAGCATGGGGGTTTGGCCAGAGTGCAGGAGCTTTTGTTAGGGAAAAGGGAGAGGCTGTGTGCAAATGGATTGGAATGAGTGAATGAGAAAATTGGATTTGGGCAACCAGCTGGTAAGGCCCTGTAAGCAAAGCCCATCTGCAGGAGGGGCCTCTACTAATGCACAAAGCAAAGGTCCTCCCAGACTCCTCCTGAGTCTGAAAACTGACGGCGGGTGAGGAAGAAGGAGGCGCCCGTACCTGTTTTAAGCCAAAGGCAGCAGGTCCTCTCCAGGCCCCTTTTTGGTCTTCAAAGTGATGGCGGGAAGTTCCCTATAGGAGGATCCCGTACTCTGTGAGGGAACCGGAGTCCTCCCGGGCATTTTTGTGTGTGTGTGTGTGCCTGAAAACTGACGGTGGGGCGGCAGGGATAGTGTCACTAAGAGTGGCTGGGCAGTGCCGCTAGGACCCGAGTAAGCCAATTGAACCCCACATCGTAAGGGGAACATGGGAAGCTGTAGTTCGAGGGTCAAGATTAGGTCACCCATTGGAAATCTGCTCGAGGCGTGGGATGAGAGGCGAGTGCCCATCCTGGATGGTATGAAAAAGAAGCAAGCAAGAGAAATTTGTGAAGAATGGGCTTTGCTCAGGGCTTTGCTGGGAAACCAATTTGGCTAAATAAAGGTACTTAAAAGGAAATTAAAATATAGAAATAGTGATTTTCTCTCTCTCTCTCTCTCTCTCTCTCTCTCTCTCTCTATGCAACCATGTGGTATGTTTAATATTTATGCCTACCCTAATTTGAGTTAACTGAGATTAACAACAGAGTGAAGAAAAATGTTGGCCAACAAACAGAGTGAAGAAAAATGTTTTTTTTTCCCCTTTCTTCCTTTCTCTCTCTGTACTCTTAAGAACAGCCCAAAGTTAGCAGGAGGGAATGTTTTAAGTTCATCTACTGGAAAAGTTTCACTCTTGCATTTACTGTATGTGTTGTAAATGGGTTTTATCTCTCTATTCTTTTCCTGAAACATGAGGTGTGTCTAGCTACAAAAGCCTCCTGAAGCTCATGTTTGCTTGTGTAGGGAAATAATCTTCTTAAGTTACTTTTCTTATCCTATCACTAATCAGTGAAACTATTATGAAACTAATCCTGGAACATATAAGCATTTTTTAATCTCTAAAATAATGTGGTCTATTTTAGAATAAATATTAAAGGTAAATTCTCCTGCCCCTGGCAAATTGCACACCTTAAAATATTAGGCTTTTAAAATTATTTGGAGCTCTCAGCATTCTCAAGCTGCCCAGCATTTTCAAGTTGCAAGTCCTTAAGTCCTCTCTAACATGTTGCAAATGATCAATTTCAGAAGTGAGACCTTTCATTTTTTGTTCTCTTACCAGAATCCAGCCTCTCTTTTGTCCTCATCTGTGATGCCCGCATTTTGTCTGCCTATCTGTTTCTTTAACCACTGCAGTATTAATGCCTTTTCAAACTCTGTCTGCAAGCTACACCCCCCCGCCCCCAATTCTACTTCTACTTCTCATTTCTTATCTTCTGTGCTCCATGTCTTTATCTGATCACCAAAGCCTCTCCTGGGAGAGTCCACCCAGAAAGGGGGAGGAGATCTTGCTCTCATGTCTTTCAGCCCTGCATAGATGACTCAACAACCTTTAGAAGCAGAGCACACTGACCCAGATGCTGCCTCCATCCAAGCCAGGAAATTGGGTTTGAATCCAGCCATCCACTAGAAAGCCACCATGCAACCAGAGTGGAACAGATCTTCCCAAGTCCTACCATTCCCCCAGATGCCTGTGAAAGCTGCAGAGGAAGGAAGGAGTCCTGGAGCCATTGGTCCCCACGTGAAGCCTCAGAAGAAAATTAGGAAGACTTCCGGTTCTGGATCGAGGCGCTGGCGGTCGTGCGGAGAGAGTCGTCTGTTTGCCGGCCGGTTTCCCTTCGCTGGTAGACCCTGGACAGGGTCGAAAGTCGCCCTGGAGGGGCGACCACCGTTGAGGAGGACCCTTGTCTGACCGCGGAAGGGCGGCAGCTCCTTCCGCGGTCCGAGGCAGCTCCTTAGGGCCGACGGAGAAAAGATCGGCCATTAACATGGCCGATCACTTAGCCGCACCAGCCGAAAGTCACAAGAACATCTAAGCGTAAAGAACCACCGTGGAAGATCCGGGTGAGACCCTTCCTTTCCTTTCTTTACCCTATCTACCCCTGTGAAAAGCCCCCTTGGAATTATTTTCCTGCTTTGATAGAGCAGCGTTTGCTTACTTGGGAAGATAAGCTTTGGAACAAAAGGAAAGAATAATTAATTTTAATGACTATTTCTACTTTTGGATACTCTGGGGTCCCGAAAAAACCCCTGTTATAGAATTTTATTATTCTATTTACTTGGAGAATATTGTTTCTTTTATCTTTTTAACTGGAAAAAAACTTTATTGGTGTCTGGAAAAAGATTCTATAACCTACTGGGGACATCTTGTGGCGAAATCTGACACTGCAATTGCTTTTTTTCCTTTGATTTTGAGGCTGGCTTTGACCTTCAAATTATCATAAAAGGGAAAAGATAAAGAAGCTGAAACAGCTGGGTGGTGAGACTAACTGTTAGAAATTGTGGAGGTGGATACTGGCTGAATGTTATTAAATATAACCTCCACTAAAAGACTAAAGGACTATTTTTAATCACCACTGAAATGGAGGAACTTTACCCACCACTTAACTACAATCTAATACTGGAAAAAATTCTTGAAGCCACTGAGCAAATGGACTCCAGAATGAAAGTTAAAGAGGTTATTCCAGAACTACAAATTAAATCTCAAACTTTGATCAATCTACAGGCCAAGGAATAGCAGAGGAGGAACAGATCAACATCCAAGAGGCCTGTATGCAACACTACGTACAACTCAATGAGATGGAGGAACCTTATCCACATCTTAATTATAAACTTGTACTGGAATTTTTTTTTGAAGTTACTGAGCAAATGAACTCCAGAATGGAAGCCAAAGATGTTGCTCCAAAACTGCAAACTGATTTCCAGACTCCAATTGACTATTCTACAAGCCAAAAAAACAACAGAAGAGGAACAAACCAACACCAAAGAGGACTTTACACTATTCTATATACAATCCACTAAGATTTTTGATGATCAAAGAGTGACTTCAATTAAACCATATGCAACTTCAAAAGCAACAGGAATTGATGTTCAAACACGATTTATTGAGAACTGTGACAACTTTGATAACCAATTACCAATTACAACATTGGACATAACCGATTGTGCTACTCAGCTTAACCAAATATTGAGATTTGAATTTTTAGGGCAACAACGGAATAATTACAAAGGAGCCAGTTCCCTAAAATTGATAATGGGATGCTCTCCCTTGATTCAAATGATATGTCGAGGAATGAAGGGAGACCTATCTAATGATATAGAGGCTCTGTTATGGAAACCTGCTTGGCACAAAAAGAAAGCCAGAGTAAAAATAGGATTTAAAATTTTACTTAATAGGTTAAAAAGGCTTTTTAGAGATATGGACTAATTTAATGTTTAGGATTTAGACCTATAACCGAGATGAAAATTATTGGTCAGATTATAGTTTGGAATTGTAATATGGAAAAGGTTTTAAATGAGGAGTTATTAGGATAAGAAATAGAATATATATGTGAAATAGAGTAAGAATGTATTTTTTGGAATAATGTGTTTATTTTAGGTATGATAATCACTTTGTAATGGAATGAGAATAAGGAAATGGATTGTGACAATGGAACATATGGTATTAGTAAATGAGGAGTTATTAGAATAAGAAATAGAATATATTTGGGAAATGTAAGAATGTAACTGTTGGAATAATATGCTTATTTTAAACATTATGATTATTATGTTATGAAACGAGGGAAATTAGGGATACCCGAAGTGTAAACAATATGCTTATTTAAGGCTAAATTGGAATATGGTAATTGGAATTTAGTAAAGCTTAAAAACAGGATTTGGACTTGTATAGGTAAAATGTTATTGATAATTCTATTGATTGATTGAATTTTATTTAGAAATGTATTAATTTGAATATGCCATATTAATTGAGGGAAATAGAGAGGGAACTTTTAAGGAGTTAACCTGAGCTATACATGTATGACTTTGTTTTTGGATAATTGATTACCCCATCACCACGTTGTTTCCTAAGCACCTTGATGTAAAAATTGAAAAATTAAAAAAACTTGTTTGTTTTTTTTAAAAGAAATGGTATAGGGCCGTGGTGGCGAACCTATAGCACGCATGCCACAGGTGGCACGCAGAGCCCTCTCTGTGGGCACGCGCGCCATCGCCCCAGTCCTAGGCCTTCAGCTGGGTTTTATAAAACGTTTTCGCTTTAGGCCTCCGCCGCCATGTGCAAAAAAAAAAAGGTTCAATCAATCAATCAATTTCAACTTTATTTTTAGTCCCACACAGCGGCGGAGGAAGTGACGCGTCGGAGCTGGAAAGAAGGTGCCGTGTGGGGGTGGGGGGAGCGGCGGGATCAGGGCGCTCCGTGCGATGGGTGGGGAGTTTCTTCATTCGCTTCTTAGCCTTCGCCACGTGTTTGTGGGACAAAAAAAACAAGTTCCATCAGACTTTCTAACTTCTCACGAGATCTCGCGAGAAGTTAGAAAGTCTGATGGAACTTGTTTTTTTTTTTACCGATAGTCCCACAAACACGTGGCGAAGGCTGAGAAGCGAATGAAGAAACGGAATGCAGATGAAAGGCAGGTTAGTAAAAAACGCTTGGGGGAGGCGAGGGCCTGGGAGGAGCTGCGCAAAGCAGGCGGAGGGGAGGCCGGGCAGATTGCGGGCGCCGCTCCTCACCTCCACGCTGCCGCCACCGCTGCTGCTGCTTTGGCCAAAGCGACCCAGCTCTGGCCCCGGGCAGCGCCTCTGCCCTTCGTGGCTGCCCCACCCGTGCCCATGATCGCCTCCGCGCCGCCGCCGCTGTCCTGCCCAGCTCCATTCAGGCCCCAGGCAGCACCTCTGCCCTGCGCGGCTGCCCCGCTCGCGCCCGCGATCGGCCTCCGCACCGCCGCCGCCACAGTCCCGCCCAGCTCCATTCTGGCCCCGGGCAGCGCCTCTTTCTCGTGAAAGATCGTGAAGTTGGAATTGATTGATTGACCTTTCCCCCCCCAAAAAAACTTCCTTTCTTTCCTTGCACGTGGCAGCGGCGGCAGATTGCGAAGGAGCAACGGCACGGGGCTGGAAGTCAGGTAAGGAAAGAAAGGCAATTTCTGAGGGGAGCGAGGATTTCTTTCCTTACCTGCCCCACTTGTTCTGAGGCCGCTTTCCGCTCAGACACGTTGCTCTTGCCAATGGCCCGACCGCCCACTTCAGCACCCTCCCTCCCCGAGCCTCTGGCGCTCCACCTGCTGCTTGCAGCTCTGCCTACAGAGCCACCAAAGCTGTAGCTGAATGGGCAGGTGAGGGGGAAACCTGCCCCACTTGTTCCACGGCAGCAGCATTGGGCGCAGTATGCGAGGCGGCAAACAGCTGTGTCACACCAAAACCGGCCGTTTGCCGCCTGCTGCCCAATGCCACTGCCATGAGGCTGCGGAACAAGCCAGGCGGCGGTAAGAAACCGGTATACCGGTTCCTTACCTCCGCTCGGCTTGTTCCGCGGCCACATGGCAGCGGCATTGGGTGCGATGCGCGAGGAGGCAAATGGCCGCGGCCGGAGGCAAACAGCCATGTCGCGTCGAAACTGGCCATTTGCCGCCTCCTGCCCAGTGCCACTGCCATGAAGTGCCCCTCTGGCTCCTGGGAGTTGTGCTGGCATCCTTCGTGCCAGGCGTCCTTTGCGGTGAGTTTCTGGAAAGATTTGCGATGGGGGTAGGTGCGACGAGCAAGGTGGCAAGTGGAGGCGGCCGGAGGCAAACAGCCACATCGCACTGAAACCAAGGGGCCGGCAGGCTGTGGCTGCTGATGGACACAGTTGGCCCCCATGCGCTCGCTGTGTGCGGGGGCCGATGGTGTCAGGCAGCAGCCACCCCCGCCCCTGCCTCACCTTGCCTTGCCCTGTGGCATTGGCACCCCTGCCCTGCCCCCTGCCTCACCTCACCACGCAGGACGAGCCTCCTGCCCACCATCCCACCCGCCAGAGACCCACTGGATCTCCCCCAACCCTGCCTGGCCCCCACAGGCATCCCTCCCCACAAGCAACTTCGAGGTGGGCACGCCCACCCCGGCCACACCCACCCAGTCCGCCGGGACCACCATAGCCACGCCCACCCAATGGGCCACGCCCACCCAATGGGCCACACCCACCCGGCACCCGACGATACATAAGTGGGTTTTGGGTTGCAGTTTGGGCACTCGGTCTCTAAAAGGTTCGCCATCACTGTTCTATTCTATTCTATTCTATTCTATTCTATTCTATTCTATTCTATTCTATTCTATTCTATTCTATTCTATTCTATATTTTATTAATTTTTTAAAGTCACAAATCCTGAATATTTTATCAGCAACATATTGTCTGGGTTCCAATGTTTAGTTTACTAATACATGTTAAACTCCTTTCTCTTTCATTTTCAGTGTCAGTCTGTCCGTTTCTGCACAGTCTAAAATTTTCTTAATTATCTCTTCCTCCGCTGGTAATTCTTCATCTTTCCAATGTTGAGCAAATACAATTCTTGCTGCAGTTAACACATGTAACATTAAGTACACACATTCCTTCTCATAATTTCCTACAATTATACCTAACAAAAATAATTCTGGCTTAAAATCTATGTGTTTTTTAGTCATTTTCTCTAAACATATATGCTTGACCAAAATCTTTTGGCTTTTGGGCATGTCCACAAAAAATGATAATATGTGCCTGGTTTTTGTCTACAATTCCAACAATTACTAGACATATTTTTAAACATTTTTGCTAACCTCACAGATGTTAAGTGCCATCTGTAAAACATTTTATATAGGTTTTCTTTGTAAGCCACTGCCTTTGTTATTTTAGAATTTCTTTCCCAAAGGCTTTGCCAGTTTTCTAACTCTATGTTATGCCCAAAGTTTTTTGCCCATATTATTATTGTTTCTTTAACTTGTTCCTCTTCCATCTTTAAACTTAACATATACTTATACAGTTTCTTAAACAATTTTTCATCTGATGTCAATAATATCTGATCAAATTCTGTCTGTTCTTTGTAAAATCCAGATGTTTTAACATCTTTTTCATATCTCCTTTGAATTTGCAGGTGTGGCCACCATGATAAATCAATGCCCTGTTCTTCCAGTTGTTGTCTGGTTTTTAGTTTCCCTTCAGTATTCAAAATGTCTTTATAAGTCACAATTTTCTCATAGTTAATTAAGTTTGGGTGAACAAACGCTTCCATTGTTGAAAGCCATCCAGGTATTTTTATATAAATTTTCGCTTTTACTTTTTCCCATTCTAGAAGCAGTGCGTTTCTTATATAGTGGTTTTGAAAGTATCTATGTATTTTATTCTTCCCATACCATAAGAAGGCATGCCATCCGAGTTGTAGGTCATGCCCCTCTAGGTATAGTAATCTTTTATGTCTAAGAGTTATCCATTCTTTTAACCAAGTTAATACAGATGCTTGATAATATAAAGCCCAATCTGGCAGCCCAAATCCTCCATTTTCTTTCGCTTCTTGTAGCATTTTCAATCTAATTCTAGCTTTTTTCCTTGCCAAATAAATTCAAAATCAATGTAACTAATTCATTAAAAAAAAATTCCCCAGTTTTATAGGTATTGTTTGAAATAAAAAGAGTAGTTTTGGTAAAATATTCATCTTCACTGTTGCTATTCTCTTGTGCCTTTTTTGATAGTAAAGTTTTCTGTAAAGTCTCCATTTACAATTACTTTAGCTGTTTGTCTATGATAAATTGTTTTAATTATATTTATAAAGTTTTCTCCAAAATCCATTTCATTTAATTGTTGAATCATAAATTGCCAATTTACGTTATCAAAAGCCTTCTGTGCATCTAGGAATATTAGCACCATCTGCTTCCCTGGATGCATTTCATAATATTCCAAAATATCTAATATCATTCTTACGTTATTTTTTATTTGTCTCTTAGGTAAAAATCCATTTTGGTCTGTATGTATAAATTCAATCAAGAATTTCTTTAATCTTTCTGCTATTATTGAAGCAAAAATTTTATAGTCCACATTTAATAGAGATATTGGTCTGTAATTCTTTATCTGCAACAAATCTGAATCTTCTTTAGGTATTAAAGTAATGTTGGCTTCTATCCACGTTTTTGGTATTTTAGCCTCTAAGAGTACTTCTTTACACAGTTCTTTCATTAGTGGGCTTAATGTATCTTGTAGACATTTATAAAACTCTGCAGATAGCCCATCTGGACCCGGAGTCTTGTCATTTTCTTTTGCCTTTTTATTGCCTCTATTACCTCCATCATTGATATTTTTTCATTTAGCATGTTTTGTATGTTTTCTGGAATTTTTGGTAACTCAGCTTTTTTTATATATTGCTTTATTTTTTCTTGAGAAGTTTCTTCTGTGTCATAAAGTGTCTCATAAAAGTCTTTAATTATTTTTTTAATTATGTCATTTTGGAATTGTAAATCGCCTTTTGAGTCTTGCAGTTTTCTTTCTTTTTTCAATTTGTATGCTAACCACCTACCCGGTTTGTTAGCGTTTTCAAAGAAATTTTGTTTTGCCCTTTTAATTTGTTGGGCCATTTTTTCAGCCTCAGCTAAGTTTAATTTATGTTTTATTATTTCCATTTGCTTTTTAAGTGTTTTCTTTTGTGGATCTCTTTTTAGTTCTAATTCTAATTTCATAAATTCCTCCTTTAACTTCGTTTGTTGTTGCTTTTTTTCTTTTTTCTTTTTCGCCATGTAAGTTATAGCTAGCCCTCTAAAGTATGCTTTAGCCGTATCCCACACATTTTGAAGCGATGCCTCTTCCTTTTTGTTTATTTTAAAGAAAAATCCATTTCTTTTGTTGCTATTTGTATAAATTCTTTGTCTTTCAGTAAAGATTGGTTCAGAGACCATCTTAATTTTTTCTTAGCTCCTCTCCAGGTCATCTTTATCGGATTGTGGTCTGCCCATATATTGTTTTCTATCTCAATCTCTTGTATAATCGTGCTTAATTCAGGAGATATCCATATCATATCAATTCTGGACCATGATTTATGCCTGTTTGAGTAAAATGTATATTGTGGGTTTTTTGGGTTCTTTTCTCTTCATATATCCTGTATACAGATTTTTTCTGCCATTTTAAAGAAAGTTTTAGGTACTATGTTCCTTCCTTTTTTCCCTATTTTACTGCTTCTGTAATCCAGCTTCCCGTCTACAATTGCATTAAAGTCTCCCATTAAGCAAATATTTTGATATTCCAATTCCACTATTTTTTTATGTAATTTTTGATAAAATTCTTCTTGTTCGTTATTAGGTGCATATATAGCTACCATCAGTATCTGTTTTTGATTTATCATTATTTCCACCATTAATATTCTTCCCTCTTGATCTGCATAGATTTTTTGGGGATTCATTATTGCTTTAATATATAAAGCTATTCCTCTTTTTTTTGTGCTAATGTGGAGTTTCCCAATTTTCGGTTGTTCCAACAGTTTATAGTGTTGTCTCTTAATATGTGTTTCTTGGAGACAAATTATATCCATTTTTAATTTTTGTAGTCGTGTAAAGATTTGTTTTGTTTTGGCGGGGGAGTTCAATCCGTTTATATTCATTGAGAGAATCCCATTTTCCTTCTCCATGTCAGTTATATTTAGGTTTTATTCTGCTAGTTGTTCTTATTTGTCTCTGTTCTCTTGCTTTTGCCCCTTCTTCTGTATTTGTGTTTTTTGTTTCTTCCTCTTCCCTTGGTTTGGCTGCTCCTTCTATTACTGCCTCTTCCTGTTTCTTTGTTTCTCTCTCTCTGCACGAAATTCCGAACTTTCCCCTTCCAAGAATGCTTTGTATCTCTCATAAAATTCCATTGCCTTAAGTGCAGTGTCCAATCTGTATCTTTTCATGTCCCAATTAATTAAAATCCCTTCCGGAATCAGCCATCTAAAATTCACTCCTTTTTCAATTAATTTTCTGGTCAGGAATTGACATTCTCTTTGTGATTTTCTTATTCTCCTGGGGATCTGCTTCAACACTATGATTTCCTTTTCTTTATAACGCAGAGGATCATCTCTCGCTCTTCTCAATATCTCATCTCTTATAGATCTTTTGACAAATCTAACATGTACTTCTGTGGGGACTTTGTTTCTCCTCGCATAGCTTGAGTTGACTCGAAATATCTGATCTATCTCTCCTTCCATTCCCTGTTTCCCAATTTCCAGTGCTTCAGCCAATAGCTCCGTCATCAAGTCCGCGACGTCCTCTTCTTTATCCTCCATTATGTTTTGAAATCTTAAGAAGTAAGATGCCTTTTCTATTTCCAAAACTGCCATTGAATCTTCCAATTCTCTATTTGCCTGCATCAGCCTCTGGTTTTCATCTTTTATTTCTTCCATCTTTTGATCAGTCTCTACTGACTTGTCTTCTATTTTCTGAATTCTTTGTTCATCTTTGTAACCATCTGTCTATAGCTTTCTAATTGAGAGTTTATGTTATTAATTTCTTGATTCATTTTATCAAAGTTGTCTTTTATCTCCTCATGATTTTTCCTTGTATCTTCTTTGTGAGAAGAAATTGCCTCTTGGATTGCTTGTAATGTCGCTTGCATCTCCTTCTGAAAGTTGTTAGATTTTTCTTGTTGAAGCAGTGATTTGATTGATCTCTGATACACAGGGCTTGCAGAGGTGTAGGATGGGGCTGAGGGTGTTTTCTTGCCAGTTTTAGTTAAATTCGGAACACTCATTTTGTTTCCACCCCCCAAAACTTTTATCAGCTCTAATACTTTTCCCCAATGCCTGCCTTAAACCAAACCATTAATCTTATATTCAATACCACAATGTATCTTTTACATAACTCTTATAGTTCTTATCTAGTCTCTGTAGTCTCCCTGAGAAAAAAAGGGAAATCAAGATATAAAAGAAAAAAAATTGTAATCCACTTCTGTTTATAAGACTCACTTCTGGAATGATTGTCTAAAGTCTAAATTTATCGCTCAGTCAGAATTTATAATCCACAAGGTCCTACTATTCAAAGTTGATAGTCCATAGGGCCTTCTTCAAGGGAAATCACCAATATTTATACGTCCATTGTCCATAAATAGTTCTAATATAAAGAGTTTATAATCCAATAGGCTCCCCAAACAACAAGAAGAAAAAAAGAAAAAAAAATTGTCCCAAAGTTCAGAGTTGCCAATCTGCTAAAGTTATAGTCCAAAATGTCTTACGTTGGTAATTCCTTACCATTCACTCTGTCTCTGAGTGGTTTGTGGAACTACAGTATTTGTAATCCAAAGAAGCCAGATGGCTTTAAAATAGTTTGTAATTTTAGTTGTAATCCATCCTGCAGAAAAAACAGCCCAAGAATTTTTTTTCTTTTTCCAGCTGCAATCTACAAGGCTATGAAGTTCAGGGACATCAAAGGATTCAGTCTGTAATCTGTGTCTGGGCTTCTGACCAAGTTCCCTCACTCCAGACAAAATATATAGCCAAAGTATATAAACAAAAGTTGGTGTAGTTCTTTTCTTTTACCACTAGATGCCATTAGGTGTCCATTTTGTAACTTTCCAGTCAGGATTTTTTTTTTAAAAAAATATTTGCTCCAATACTCTCCAGGAAAGGTAAGAAAAGTTTAACAGTATTATAACTCCCCAAACTTTTCTTTTTTGCTCTCTCTCTGTGTGTTATGTCCAAAGTAATTTTATAGTCTTCTCTATTTTCCCCCAAGAAGGCTTAAACCGCCGCTTTTATGCTGGGAGAGGGGGTAAAAAAGAAACCTCCCCCCTCCCTTTAGTTCTGGGAGTTCTTTGCTTTTGGGTCACTTTTTTTTCAAGAACACATTTTACAATCGTAGAGGAAGGAAAATAGTCTCACCCAGATCAGACATGTTGCTCACGCTTGTTAAATGCTTTTCCCTCCGGCAGACAGCAGCTTCTGACTGGCAGCATGGGTGCGGCCAGTCTTTCTCCTGTTGGTTCTGAGGGCTTCCTTGGATCAAGCGGGTCGACTGCCATCTTCCCTGTGATCTACAAGGGTCCCCTCATGATCTGTCGCCTCTCCAGGGCAAATTCAGGCCCTTTTCAGGCCCCCAGCAGGAAGAAAACAGGCGCGGGAGGCAGAGCCCTGCTTCCCTGCGTCCGTCTTGCCACGATGTCTAAAACTATTGTTTAAGTCTATGAATTGGTGTGGGAACCTCACAGTTAGTTTTGCTTCAACATAACCACGCAGTGTATTCAATAAACCGTAAGATTTTTGGAAGCAAAATTAATCTGGAGTTTTATTTGGATTCTCGAGCTGGATGTTGACATTAAAATAACTCTAGCAGCCTACCTCAGTTTTCTTCCCAGGAGTCCTGGGACATTGTGAGGTCTGCAATAGAGAAAAAGACAGATGGAGGGGTACAACAGAGAGAAGCTACCCTCCTGTGGGCATCAACTATAACCCAGATGGGAGAAATAGAGCATTGTTAAAAAGTTATTAGAAAACCAGCTATATGCCAAATTGTCAAAATGTGATTTTCACAAAACCAGATTAGATTACTGGGAGTATCGTGTTTCTGCAGGAGGTATAGAAATTGATCCAGGGAAAGTAAAGGCAATATTGGAATGGGAAGCTCCCCAGACCAGAAAGCAATTGCAAAGTTTTTTGGGATTTGCAAATTTTTATAGACAATTTATTCCTACGTTTGCACAGATTGCTTTACCCATAACAAATTTATTAAAAACGGAAAAAGAGATTAAGCCCAAACCATATCAGCCATTAGGTTGGACCCTCGAATGTCAAGCGGCATTTGAAAAACTAAAAATGTTTTTTTGCTGCAGAACCACTATTAAGACACCCAGATCCAGAAAAACCATTTGTAATTCAAGCAGATGCAAGTGATGTGGCAGTGGGGATGATGTTGCTACAAAAAAATGAGAAAGGAGAGCTACAACCATGAGCTTACACCTCTCAAAAGTTATCAGACACTGAGAGAAGGTGGGCTGTGTGGGAAAAGGAGGCCTTTGTTGTCCACTGGGCTCTCCTAACGTGGAGACAGTTTTTAGAGGGTAGTAAAACCCCATTTGAAGCATGGACGGATCATAAGAACTTAGAGGCTTTAAAGACCCCAAGAAAATTGTCCCCTAAACAGGTAAGGTGGGCTCAATATTTCAATTGATTTAATTTCAATCTCTGTTATATACCGGGGGGGGGGGGCATTTTGGCTGATGGTCTTTCACATAGGCCTCAATTCAAAAGTACCTGGGAAGAAGTAGTAAATTCCATAATCCCTTCAAGCCAGATTGCAGTGCCAGCTCGAGGGGTTCTGCACAGGGGAAATACCTCCAGGTTAGCTTTAGATTCACTGAGGCAAAAGTTTAAACAGGCTTTGAAACAAAATACTTGGTTCCTGAACCATAAAGATGCTGTAATGATAAAACATGATATGGCATGGAAAGGGACCAAAGTGTATGTCCCAGATAGTCAAAGGATGAGAGTGTTAGAAAGAGCACATGATGCAAAATCAGTAGGCCATTTGGGGTTTGTAAAAACCCTTCATCTTGTGAAAAGACAATTTTGGTGGCCCAAAATGAAAAGAGACATAGAAGATTATGTTGCTAGTTGTTCAGTGTGTGCTTCCATGAAGCGATTGCCTGGGAAAACCCTGGGGTTATTACAACCAGTGGCTAACCCTAGCAGACCACGGGAAGAAATAGCCATGGATTTCATTGTGGAATTGCCTGAAAGTAGCGGAAATACTGTAATATGGACCGTAGTTGACTTATTCTCAAAACAAGCACATTTTGTAGCCTGTCCAAAGCTCCCCTCAGCTAAGAGTTTGGCCAAAATGTTTGTGCAGCATATTTACAGGCTGCATGGAGTTCCTAAAAGAATCATCTCAGACAGGGGGGGTACAGTTCACCGCAACCTTCATTCGATCAATAGGATCGTCCCAAGGACTCAGTTCAGGATTTCATTTGTGTATCAAAGGAGTGGCAGAACGTACAAATGCAATGATAGAACAATATATAACATGCTATGTAAATTATCAACAAAATAATTGGGCTGAATTATTACCATTTGCTGAAGTAGCATACAAGAGCAGTGGTGGTGCAGTGGTTAGAATGCAGTACTGCAGGCTACTTCTGCTGACTGCCAGCTGCCAGCAGTTCGGCAGTTTGATTCTCACCAGCTCAAGGTTGACTCAGCCTTCCATCCTTCCGAGGTTGGTAAAATGAGGACCCAGATTGTTGGGGGCAATATGCTGACTCTGTAAACCGCTTAGAGAGGGCTGTAAAGCACTGTGAAGCGGTATATAAGTCTAAGTGCTATTGCTAGTAATGCAGTACATAGCAGCACCAGACATACCCCTTTTAAAGTGTTTATAGAGATCGAATATGCAGCTATGCCTGAGATCCCTGAAGACACAATTTCTTCAACAACATTAACAGAGTGGATGGATAATATAAAGAGCACATGACCTGGAGTAATCAAAGCATTGGGAAAAGCACCAAAAAGTAAAAAAAAAGACAGGCAGATAAGAAAAGAACTACTCAAAAGGAGTTTAAAGTGGGTGACAAGGTATATTTGTCCACGAAATACTTGAACCTTAAAATACCTTGTAAAAAACTAGGTCCTAAATATATAAATAGGTCCTTTTACTATCATAAGAATCATCAACCCAGTTACTGTAAAATTGCAATTGCCAAGGGGTTTTAACCAGATTTACCCAGTGTTCCATTGTAGCTTATTAAAGCCTGTTCAAGGTTCAAGAATGAGGCCAATCGAGAAACCACCTCCCCTCCCAATTCTGGTTAAGGGGAAAAGGCATTATGAGATTGAAGAAATTTTGGATTCTAGATATTGTAGAGGAAAACTGCAATATCAGGTAAGGTGGAAAGGATACCCACTTGCGGAGGCACAATGGGTGGCAGCAGATAATGATAGAGCTGATAGGCTAATAAGGAAAATCCATTCTAGATACCCTAATTGGCCCCAGTGAGGGGGGTGAGTGGGTATTAAGAATTTTAAGCAATATCTATATGTCAATATGTTTGTTTTATACTTTTCCAGATCCATTCTTCTTTTGGGGGGTCGGCATGTCAAGCATGAAACTTTGGCAGCTACGTGCCTCTGCATTTCAACTTACCTTTAGATAAAGGGGGAGGTGTTACTCTCAAGTGGGTAGATGGAGAAATGAAACTTCTTCGATTCAGCTACAGACTGTGGGAGCCTGAAGCCTTTTCAAGGACACTAGAACAGGTGTGGATTTGAAGCAGATGGTTCCCATAACAAAGTGGACTTGTTGATATGGATTACGTAAGACGTTGGGGGTTTGCCTGGGAAAACAACTGACCTCCAGAAGTTGTGAATGCTCCAACACTGGAAGTTTTTAAGAAGAGATTGGACAACCATTTGTCTGAAATGGTTTAGGGTTTCCTGCCTGAGCAGGGGGTTGGACTAGAAGACCTCCAAGGTCCCTTCCAACTCTGTTATTCTATTCTATTCTATTCTAAAACTACTGTTTAAGTCTACGAATTGGTGTGGGAACCTCAGAGTTAGTTTTGCTTCAACATAACCATGCAGTGTATTCAATAAACCATAAGATTTTCAGAAATGAAATTAATCTGGAGTTTTATTTGGATTTGTGAGCTGGTTGTTGACACCACTAAAGCTCCAAAGTAATTAACTTTTTCATCAAGTATTCTATACCAGTTTTTGGGTGTTGCAAAAATATAACTAGATCACTGGCAAAAGGTCTCAATTAATAAACTTACTTTTAAATTTTTATGCCCATTATTTTCTCATCACATCTAATAACTCTGTGCAAAACTTCAAGCACCAATATAAAAAAACAAAGGAGATAAAGAACATCCTTGTTTTGTACCTTTTTGAATTCCACATGATTTGGTTAAGTCTCCATTAATGTTGATATTCACCTCCTGTGATGTATATATCACTTTAACCCTTTGAATAAATTTCTCTCCAAAGTCCACATCTTACAAGAGTTTAAAGATAAAGACCCAGTTTAAGTTGTCAAAGGCTTTCTCTGCATACAGAAGTATTAGAGCTGCTCCCTTCTCATTGTGATATGTACTCAATAACATTCAAAAACAGTGCCCACATTGTCTCTGAGCTGTCTTTTTGGCAGAAAGCCAGATTGGTCTTCATGAATGTAGGATTCTAGAACTTTCTTCAATCTTTCTACAAATATTGCAGTGAAAAATTTATAGTTATTGTTTAATAATGAAATTGGTCTATAATTTTATAACCTTAAGACATCTTGACCCTCCTTTGGTAATAATGCAATATTGGCTTCCTTCCAAGTTTGGGGCATCTTTGCTCCCTGTAGTACACAATTCATTATATCTTTTAGTGGCTGTAGGAGTTGGTCCTCAAAACATTTATAATATTGACTTGTGAGTGTCACGTTTCAAAGCCCAGTCTTGCTGGTGTGACAGACATTGCTTCTCAACTTGCCAACGAGCTCAGGGGGAGGGGAGAGGTTTGGAATGCAGACTTCAAAGATTAAGGAAGGACAGTGGCCAGGTGTCTGGCTAGACCCAGAGATGCTCTCTCATAACAATATTTTCCAACCTGATTGGGCAATGTGACCTGACCCAGAGGGAGGAGGAAGAAGTTAATGCTTTTTTTAAATATATATATATATAAATTGTTATTGATTTTCCAGTTTTACATTTAAGTATTTGAAAAGCAGCGTGGCGGCTGGGTTGGTTCATAATTCAATAACATACAAATTTCTTTAGTACAGATCACAAACTAGTACATTAAGTATTTCCTCTCTTTTTCCCTTGGTATTTACTGTCTCACATTTAAATTAATGCAATTCTTTTTTTTTTTTTTTAAGATTTTATTAAATGTACATTTAAAAACAAAAGTGGACATAATTCAACCTCCCTGTGTATAGCACTGCTATTACAGAAAGAAAAACAGAAACTGAAAATACCTATAACAGGACAGAGTATAACAAGCTGTACATATAACTTCTGCAAAAAAACTTCTGTATTTACATATCTTTCCGTTGTGTCCTGATATAGATGCTACTAGGAAATCCTTGTGTTATCTACTAATCAATCAATAATCATCTCAGCGATCCTCCTTATCTCTAACCAATCGTACAAATTTTTCCAAATTTCATAATACTCTGTTTCAGTTTTATTTTTGATCTCTAGAGTTAACCTGTCCATTTCAGCGCAGGACAAAATTTTATTTATTATTTCTTCTTCAGTGGGGGCTTCCTTTCTTTTCCATTTTTGGGCATATGCCAATCTTGCTGCCGTTAAAATATGCAATAGTAAGTAGAAAGATGCTTTGCTAAATTTATCATTAATAATCCCTAATAAGAAGATTTCTGGTTTTAAATCAATTTTTTGTAGCAGTATTTCTTCCAGCCAATTTCTTATCTGGTGCCAAAAATTTTTCGCTTTTGAACATTCCCACCACATGTGATAATAAGTCCCTGGAAACCTTCCACATTTCCAGCATGTCGGTGAGATTTTTTTATCTATTTTTGCTAGCCTTGTAGGGGGAAGGTGCCATCTATAAAACATCTTGTATAGATTTTCTTTATAAGAGGTGGCTAGCGTTAACCTCCTATTTCTGTCCCATAATAATTGCCAATTATCTAAGTCAATATTATAACCAAAATTTTTACTCCAAATTAACATTGTTTCTTTTACCTGTTCTTCTAACAAATCTTGTTTTAATAAATATTGATATATCTTTTTTATCATTTGATCTTCTGTTCCTAGAAGGATTTTATCTAATTGGGTATACTCTAATTTTATCCCTGGTTCTTTTTTGTCTTTTCTGTATCGCGACTGTATTTGTAAGTATGCCCACCATTCCAACTCTATACCATCTTCTAATAGTCTTTTCCTTGTTTTCAGGTCTCCATTCTCGTCTAAGATATCTTTATATGTGGTTACTCTTCCTAAATTTATGAATTTGGGGTGCATAAATATCTCTAATATGGATAGCCAATTGGGGCTCTCTATATAATTAATTTTTTTTATTTTTATCCACACGTCTAATAGTGCCCGTCTAATATGGTGGTTCTGGAAATACTGGTGAGCCTTATATTTCCCGTCCCACATTATAGCATGCCACCCTATTTGCATATCATGGCCTTCTAATGCCAGTAGTCTTCTGTTCCTTAAGTGTATCCAATCCTTTATCCATACCAATATTGCTGCTTGATAATATTTTTCCCAATCCGGGAGGCCGAGCCCTCCTCTTTCCTTTGCATCCTGTAATAGTTTTAATTTAATTCTCGGTTTTCTACCTTGCCAGATAAATTTTGATGTAACTCTGTTTAAATTTTCAAAAAAAGCCTTACCTAATTTAATTGGAACACATTGGAATAAAAAGAGTAGTTTGGGAAGTATGTTCATCTTGATTGTCGCTATTCTCCCCATAAAGGAGAGCTGCAAATTTTTCCATCTGTCTAAGTCTACTATAATTTGGTCTATTAATTTGTCATAATTTTCTCTTTTGAGTGTAGTACATCTTGCCGACAGTTGGATCCCCAAATACCTTACTTTTTTAGATGTCTGGATATTGATTTTATCTACTAGCTCAGTTTCTTGTAAATTGGACATGTTTTTAACTAACATTTTAGTTTTTTCTTTATTAATCTTCAACCCCGCGACATCTCCATAATTTTCCAGCTCCTGTAATAATCTTGTTCCAGATTCTAAGGGGTCTTCCAAAATGAAAACTAAATCGTCTGCGTAAGCCTGTAATTTAAATGTCTCTTTTCTAATTTCTAATCCTTTGATCAGCTTGTCTTTTCGAATTATTCTTGTGAGTGCTTCTAAAGAAAGAATAAATAATAGAGGGGATAGTGGGCAACCTTGTCTTGTGCCTTTTTGTATTTGGACGCTATTTGTTAGTTCTCCATTTATAATTACTTTTGCTTCTTGTTTGGAATAGATTGTTTTAAACATGTTTATAATTTTTTCCCCAAAATCCATCTGTTTAAGTTGAGTCAACATAAAATTCCATTTAACATTATCAAACGCTTTCTGAGCGTCCACAAACATCAATGCCATTTGTTTTTCGCTATGTAATTCATAATATTCTAAAATGTCTAGTATAATCCTAACATTATGTCTAATTTGTCTTTTAGGCAAAAAGCCATTTTGGTCAGTGTGAATGAATTCAACTAAATATTTTTTAAATCTTTCTGCCATTATAGTCATGAAAATCTTATAATCCGTGTTCAGTAAAGAAATGGGCCTATAGTTTTTAATGCAGGTCAAGTCAGAGTTTTCTTTAGGAATTAGTGAGATGATTGCTTCTTTCCATGAGTTTGGGGTTTTTGCTATGCTTAATACATCGTTAAATATGCCCAGTAAGGTTGGGGCCAAAAGTTCTTGGAGGTTCTTATATATTTCGGACGGTAATCCGTCCGGGCCAGGTGTTTTATTACTTTTTTGCTTTTTAATTGCTTCTATAATTTCCTGGACTGTTATATCTTTATTTAATATATTTTGAAATTCTTCTGGGACCTTCGGTAAGTCCGCTTTCATAAGATATTGTGATATTCTTTCCTCAGTAACCTTTCCATCCTCTTTATAAAGGTTTTTATAGAAGTCATATATCACCCGTTTTTTTTCTTCATTTTGTTATACCATCTCCCCTGCTTGATTACATAATTTACTAATCCATCTTTTATCTTTTTGTTTTTTCAATCTATAAGCCAACCATCTCCCGGGTTTATTTGCCTGTTCAAAAAATTTTTGTCTAATACTTTTTAATTTTTTTGCCATTTCTCCCTTTTCTATAATATTCAATTTGTGCTTATTTAAATCTAGCTGTTGTTTTAGGTCTCTACATTGTGGGTTTTTTTGTAATTCTAATTCTAATTTTTTGTTTTCTTCTGTTAAGCTTTTCCAATGTTGCCTTTTCTTTTTATATTCATTGGCCATGTACGCAATTGCAGTTCCTCTCATAATAGCCTTGGCCGTGTCCCATAAATTTTGAGTGCTAGTCTCCTCTTTCTTATTTGTCTGGAAGAATATCCGCATTTGTTCCTCCATCTTATGCTTAAATTCTATTTGATTTAAGATTGCCTTTTTTAGCGTCCACCTCCTTGTTGTTATCTTCTGTTCTTTCCATTTAATTATAATAGGATTATGGTCTGCCCAAGTATTAATGTCTATTACTACATCATCAATATCTGCATTTAATTCTTTCGTTGTCCAGACCATATCAATTCTGGACCATGATTGGTGCCGCCCTGAATAGTATGTAAATTGCTTTTCATTCAAATTTCTCTCCCTCCAACTATCCTGAATATTTAATTCTTCCGCCATTTTAAAAAAAGTACCAGGTAGTATTCTCCTGCTTCGTTTCCTTACTTCCCCACTCTTATAATCTAATTCTCTGTCTATAATTGCATTAAAATCGCCAATTATACAAATGTTCTCATATTCCATATCAGCAATAACCTTATGCAGTTTCTTATAGAATTGTCTTTGTTTTTCATTGGGAGCATAAATTCCTACCAGGGCGACCTTTCTTTTATTCAGGGAAATTTCAATAATCAGTATTCTGCCTTCCTCATCTTGATAGATTTGTCTTGCTGGGATTTTTTCTTTAACATATATCACAATTCCTCCTTTCTTCTGCTGTGAAAGCGATACAAATTTGATTCCTAACTTAGAGTAATTTAGTAGATCCTGATCTTGAGTCTTTATGTGTGTTTCTTGTAGAATTGTTATGTCTAAGTTTTTCTTACTGAGCTTATTCAAAATTATATTTCTCTTAGCCAGGGAGTTTAGTCCATTTACATTTAATGATAATAGTGTTAATATTTCTACATTACTGCCTCTGCTTTGATCTTGTCGCTCTTGTCGGTCTGTCTTCCTTGGGTTCTTTGTGTCTGCTTCCATCATCATTGTCATAGTTCATTTTCATTTTTTCTCTTTTCTCCGTTTCCCGTTCTTTGTCTTGTGGTTCTCGTGTCTTTCTATTATATCTCTCTGTATTGTTCTCTTCTCTTAATTCTCTTTCTTCTAGTTCATCTTCATTTCCTAGGTGCTGCTGTAAAAACTCTTCTGCTTTGTCAATCGAATCTAGCTTATATCTTTTTTCTTGCCAGGTCACCAGAATCCCTTCGGGCATCAGCCACCTAAAATTGATGTTTCGTCTTATTAATTTTGATGTAATATGTTGATAGGGCCTTCTCAGGTCTCTTACCCTCCTGGGGACTTGTTTAAGGACAGTTAGTTGTTTACCTCTGTATTCTATTGGATCGTCCCTTGTTCTGTGCAAATTCTCATCCCTAATTGACTTCTTCACAAATCTGATATGTACTTCCTTGGGTAGGTTATTTCTTCTTGCGTAGTTTGTGTGGATTCTGTACATTTCATCAACCTCATTTGCCATTTCTTCTTTCTCTATCCCCAGGGCCCTTGCTAACAAGTCTGCCATCATTTCTGGGAGGTCCTCCCCCTTCTCTTCTTTCACGTTTTGAAAGCGTAGATAATGGTCTGCTTTCTCAGTTTCAAGCAGGATGACGGTTTTTTCTAATTCTTTGTTTGCTTGCGAGAGTTTTTCATTCATTTCGTCTACTCTTCTTTCCTCCTTATTCATTCTGTCTTCCATTTCTAATACTTTCTGTTCATTTTTCAATATTTGTTGTTGGAAACATTCAGATTTTCCATCCATTGCTCCCATCTTCTCTTTAAGTTCTCCTGTGTCATTCCTTATTTCACCTATTTCTTTTTTTAAATCCTCATGATTTCTCAGCATAACCTCTTGCATGGATTGTAGCATTGCTTGTAAGTCTTTAAGTGAGCCTGCTCTCTCCCGTGGCATCATCTCTTCAATAGATCTTTGCCCTGCTGGGCTTAATTCCGCTGATGAAGCTTGGGTTATCTGCCTTCTTCCAGTCCCAACTCTTGTTAGATTTGGGATACTTGTCATCTTTCTAAATGACGTCAACCAACCCTCCCACTTATACACAGTCTTTATCTTTCCCTCCACCACACCTGGAGAATTTATTATTCTTCCAAGGTTATAGTCACTGGCGTCTTATATCTTAACAATGATATATTTTGTTGCTAACAGAATATGAAACCTATTACATTAACACTTCTAATACACAATAGTCAATCGTAATCAATTTCAAGTGTTTATATTCCACTACAGTCCTATATTATCTATATAATAACATGTAACAATAATGTAACCATTAAATTACCTCACTATTGTAACCAGTATTCAATTCATTAACAATATAGACCAGGTTTTACAGTCAAACCCTTGACAGTTATAGATATTATTGTATTCAACAGAGACAAATAAATCAGTTTTCTCTCCCTTCTTAGGCATTCAACCTTTCGTTCCTAGTTAGCCTCCTCCCATTCAATCATACAATAGATTATATTCAAGCTCTCAAAACAGTTAGAGTTGATCCCTTTTGTTTTAGGAACTTTTTAAAGCAATTAATTCACTTCTTATATTATGAGTATCACTCTTCCCACCTTTAATGCTAATTGGTCGTCAGTTCTTATTTAAGATGTCCGCTCTCTCTACTCAGTCCATACTGTCACTCTTCAAGTTTATTTTGTTTTTTGTAGCTTCTTCTTGGCTCTGCTGCAAGAGCCAGAAAGAGAAACCACCCTTAATCACCAGTCCTTGCAGCCTGTGAGTCTGTTACTTTAAGGTCAGATCTCTTTTTTTCCCCTGTCTCCTTTTCGCCGCTATCTGACAGGGGAGGTGATTTCCCCCTTTCGCTCTGGGGCTTCTCCTCTTTTCTTCTCTTCTTCGAAATTCTCCGGAATGATTTCATGATCCGGAACACTTACAAGAGTTCGCTGAGTGTTCACTCTGCCAGGTTAGTTGAATCACTGTCCCGCTATTCCACCGCTATTTCTGACAGCAGTCATTTCTTCACGGCCATATTGGGCCATCTCCTTCACCCGGCTTTCTACTAGGCTTTCCTGCTTTCTGCGTCTCGGACCGCCGTCCTGAGCCGCTCAGCTGGGCGCCTCCTCTTCTGATCTCCCTCCGAGAGATCTAGGGCTTTTAAAAAACCCACCGGGAACAGAGAAATAGCTGTGAAGTCGGCACGCTCATTCGGAGCGGCGTCTCAGCACAGCCATTCCATTTGACCGCTGGCTCCGCCCCATTTAACCGCTGGCTCCGCCCTAAATTAATGCAATTCTTATTGTATCAATTTAATACAAATAACTTTTTAACATTTATCAATAATTTTTAGTTTATACATATCTTAATCATTTTAACATTCAATCTTTTAGACAATCCATGTCCTGGTAACTTTTTCCCAATTTTTCACTTCCCATTAATATTTAAATTTAACGTTTAATATTTATAGTTTCCAAGTTTTAAATAACCCCAATTCCCTTTATCACAATTCATCCCAAGATCTTACATCAACTGGTTAATAATACAATATAATATTCTTATTTTCTAATAATTTCCAAATATCTAAATTTAATAACCAAAATTTCTCTTATTTCAACATCTAATACTTCCTCTTTTTTCTCTCCATGTCTACTATCTCATCTTTAAGCTAATAATTTTTATTATTACCACTAAATAAAAAAACATATTTGTTACATTCATCAATAAGTTTTTAATTTATATATATATTAATTACCTATATTCAATATTCAAAATTTAACTATTAATGTTTATATTTCAAAATCTTAAATGACCAAAGTATCCTTTAACTCAACTCATAACAATTTCTAATATTCAAAGTACACATCTTATCTATTTGAGAATATTGTTTTAATTCTCACTAGTAAGTCAAAACCCCAATTGTCTTCAGTCGTATTCTAGCTTTCTTTCTTTGCCAAATTGTCTTCCACGTCCGTGCTTTTGAGTCATCAAATAGATCTCCCTGTGTTATTATGTATATTGTTTGACGTAGAAAAAACCATCCGATCGCCATATTTTTGAGAGAACTAACAAATTGTCTCTCTATTTTTCCATCTTGATGTAGTTGTCTTAAACTGTTTATCTTCTCTTCAGTCTGTTGTTCTTCTTGGTCCTCAGGTTTCTTCTGATTTGTCAGTCCCTTTTCTCGGTTTTCCATTGACTGTATTTGTTGATCAGTTGAATCCTCTGTCATAGTATTTAATTGGTCCACTTTTTCCGTTATATTCTGTGTAGTTGATTTTTCAGTTGTAATCAAATTTTGAGTTCGTATATCTGGGCTGGCACCCCATTCTTTCCTGCAACCTCTTATTTCATCAGTAGCTGTAAGAATAGTTTGGTAAATTGTTTTCAGCATAGACAAAATTTGTTCCTGATCTTCCTCCATATTCTCTTAGTAATGTATTGGATTAAAAGCTTTGCAATTCAGAGAGTGTTAATATATATATTATATATATTTCAGAATATAACCACATGTTTAACTTCACGAAGGCCAGGGTCATTGCTCACAATGCAACGAAAGGTGGCCGTCTGCTAAAAGAGGCATGGCTATCCAACAAGCATTCCATCAACCGGCATATTGAATTGTTACCAGCGTATCAGACATTACGCCGGCAGATATCCCTGAACAGAAAAACTGTAAGGAGGAAACAGCCACAGATCCTCTTTGACACGACCAGGCTAATAGATGATCGCAACCCCTCCCCAACGGACTCAGGACCACAGCGAATGATCGAGAGGAGGCAGACAGCGCCGATGAGTGACAGCAAAAGGCTCAGAACCAACATGGACAGGGATGATGACAGCAAGAAGGAACAATCAGCTGAGATGACAGCATCGCATACGGAGATGCCAGAAAAGCGGCGAGATGACTGCGAGCGGCAGAACGCACGCTCCACACGGGCGGGGCGCGAGGAGAGGAGCAGGGCGCCGAAATTCAAACTGCTGTCAACGAGCGCAACGGAAACAACAGAGCAATTAACTACGGGAGGGCGGGAGCCGAATAGACCGGTAACACGCTCATTAGCTAAACGATTGGCATTACAGAGACTATAAAAACGTGATTCTCTATCCTGGCTAGAACTCTGATGATGTCAGCAGATGCTGACGAAAGCTAAGTTTTAAATAAATTCTTTAGTCTCGGTGATCTGTGTTTTTGTTTTTTGAATATGAATATATCTGAGACTCACATCTTCAAGACTATTTTATATATATATATATGAGTGAAGTGTTGGGGGTGGAGAGTTCTCTTATAAACCTTGCTAACCCAGTTTCTTACTCATTGACCGTGTGATAGGGCCATCCGTCCTGGCTGACCGTAATTGCCTTAATTGTCCCGCCTCCCCTTGTTTGCACTCCAGTTCCACAACTTTTCTCCCTCCCATCCTTGTCAATCTTCTTCCTGGCATTGTTGCCGTTGGTATACCTTCCAACCGCTCCCCCATGCTCATTTTGGGCCGCATGTCCAGATCCGGTATGATAGATGCCCCTCCAGTGCTACTCCCCTCTTTTCTATCCCATTTGTCCACCTGCAGTCCTTGTCTTCCACTGTCTATCCTTATTAGTCCTGTTTCCTCCAGTTTCCCTTCACGCCTGGATGTGCGCACGCCCAGCTGTGTCCTGTCCCTCTGCCCCGTCTGCCTTCGATCAGCTGGGCTGCCTGCTGGCTCGCTCCTGAATTCATTCCCTCTCATCCTTGCCAATCCTATCCTTCCTAACGCTGTTGTCGTTGATGCCTCTGCCAGCTGTCTCCCCGTGGTCATTCTGGGCTGAACGCCTGGATCCGGCACTATTGATGCCTCTCCACTGTTGCCCCCCCTCTTTCTTATCCTGTTGACCCACCTGCTGTTCTTGCCTTCCACTATCTGTCCCTCTGGGCCCTATTTCCTCCGGTCTTTCTTCGCGCCTGGATGTGTGCACACACAGCCGCGTCCTGTTCCTCTGCCTCATCCGCCTACGCTCAGTTAGGCTACCTGCTGTCTCACCCTCAGATTCCCTCCCTCCCCTCCTTGTCAATCTCATCCTTCCTGGTGCCAGTGCCGTTGATGTGCCCACCGCCCATCCCCCCATAAGCATTTTGGGTCGTACGGCCGGGTCCGGCATCATCGATGCCTTTCCATTACCGCTCCCCTCCTGTTTATATTGGTCCACCCATTTGTCTAGCCTTCCACCATCTATCCCTGTTGGCCCTATTTCTTCCAGTTTCCCTTCGTGCCAGGATGTGCGCCCGCACAGCCGCGTCCTGTTCCTCGCCTCTGATACGCCGTCGCCTCTGATACGCCGTTGATGTACGGTAATGTTGCTTCAAAAGAATGGAGAAGGACATCTGCAGCCATGCACTTTCACTTCCCAAAAGCTAAACGAAAGAGAACACCTGCCTGATCTTGATGAATATAAATCACCAGGACCTGGTGGATTACATCCCAGAGTTCTGAAGGAGGTGGCAGATGTTATCTCAAAACCATTGTACCATATCTTTAAAAAATCCTGGAGCACCATGGAACTACCAGAGGATTGGAAAAGAGCTGATGTGGTTCCCATCTTCAAAAAAGAAAAAAAAACAGACCCAGGAAACTACAGACCAATCGGCCTAACATCAATACCTAGGAAGATACTGGAAAAAATAATCAAAATACAGTTCTGCGAACATCTAGAAACAAATAAAGTTATAATTAGAAGTCAGCATGGGTTTGTTAAAAACAGATCATGCCAAACCAACCTTATTTCATTCTTTGACAAAGTGACTAAATTAGTAGACCAGCGAAATGTTGTGGACATAATATACAGTACTTAGACTTCAGTAAGGCATTTGACAAAGTAGATTCCAACCTACTTCTTGTTAAACTAGAAAAATGTGTGATAGACAGCATCACCACCAGATGGATTTGTAACTGGCTGACAAACCATAATCAATGAGTAGGCCTTAATGGTACTACATCTACATGGAGGGAAGGAAGCAGTGGGGTACCGCAAGGCTCTGTCTTAGGCCCAGTACTGTAAAATATCTTCATAAATGACTTAGATGAGGGAATAGAAGGGGAACTCATCAAATTTGCAGATGACACTAAGCTGGCAGGAATAGTCAACACCCCAGAAGACAAGCTCAGGATCCAAAAAGATCTTGACAGACTTGAACAATGGGCCCTATCCAAAAACATGACATTTAATGTGGAGGAAAGCAAAGTTTTACACCTGGGCAGGAAAAAACAAAGGTACAAGTACAGATTAGGCGAAATGTGGCTCAAAAACAGTAACTGTGAGAGGGAGCTTGGAGTCCTAGTGGACAATCACTTAAACATGAGCCAGCAGTGTGCAGCAGCAGCCAAAAAAGCTAATACAATCCTTGGTTGTATAAGCAGAGGCATAGAATCAAAATCACGTGAAGTATTAGTACTGCTTTATAAACCCTTAGTAAGACCACACCTGGAATACTGCATCCAGTTTTGGTCACCATATTACAAAAAAGATGTTGAGACGTTGGAAAAAGTGCAGAGAAGAGCAACTAAGATGATTAAAGGCCTGGATATTAAAACATATAAAGAACGGTTGCAGGAATTGGGTATGGATAGTCTAGAGAAAAGAACTAGGGGTGAAATGATAGCAGTATTTCAATACTTGAGGGCCTGCCACAAAGAGGAGGGGGTCAACTTATTTTCCAAAGCACCAGAAGGCAAGAAAAGAAACAATGGGTGAAAACTAATCAAGGAGAGAAGCAACCTAGAATTAAGGAGAAACTTCCTAACAGTGAGGACAATTAACCAGTGGAACAGCTTGCCTTCAGACATTGTAGGTGCTTCATTACTGGAGGTTTTTACAAAAAGACTGGACAGCCACCTGTCTGAAATGGTATAGGGTCTCCTGCATGAGCAGGGGGTTGGACTAGAAGACCTCCAAGGTCCCTTCCAGCTCTATTCTGATTCATTTCTGATTCCCTTTTTGGGGAAGGTTGTTGAGAAGGTGGTTGTGTGGCAGCTCCAGAGGTTTCTGGATGAAACAGATATCTAGACCCTTACCCGTCAGGATTCAGGCTTGGATATGAGACGGAAAGGGCATTGGTCACACTTTTTGATGTTCTCTGGCAGGAGCGGGATGGGGGTACTGCTTCCATCCTTGCAATGTTTGACCTCTCGGCGGCCTTCAATACCATCGACCATGGTTTCCTTCTGGAGCGGCTTCGGGGGTTGGGACTTGGGGGCTCTGTGCTATCCTGGTTCACTTCCTTTCTCTGTGGCTGGTCTCAGTTGATGTTAATAGGAAGCAAGATGTCCAGCCCTTGTCCAATGCTTTGCAGGGTCCCTCAGGGCTGGGTACTCTCTGCTTCTGTTTAACATCTACATGAAGCCATTGGGTGAGATCATCTGTCACCATGGACTGAGATATCATCAATATGCTGATGATATTCAGCTGTATGTCTTAGCCCGTGGTGACTTAAGTGATGCTGTGACCTCCCTCTTGCAGTGCCTGGAGGCTGTTAGGGACTGGATGGGGAGCAATGAGTTGAAACTGAACCTCGACAAGACTGAGTGGCTCTGAGTTTGAGGTTCTTTGGTCCATGGAGAATTGCCACCTTTGGTCTTGGATGGGGTGGCACTACCCTAAACAGACCCAGTGCATAATCTGGGGGTTCTTCTGGACTCGCGACTCCTGCTCAAAAAGCAGGTAGCAGTCATGATCAGGAGAGCCTTTGCACAACTGCGGGTTGTGCACCAGCTACACCCTTTCCTGGACCAACAATCCCTCCTGATGGTCACTCACACCCTAGTCACCTCCCATCTCGACTATTGCAATGCACCCTATATGGGGCTGCCCTTGAAAGCATCCAGAAGCTTTGGTTCAAAATACAGTGGCCCGCATGTTTTTGTGCAGACCTCAGTGTGCACATGTGTCACCTCTCCTGCGGGAGCTGCATTGGTTGCTGATTTGCTTCCAGGTGCAATTCAGGGTGCTAGTTGTCACCTTTAAAGCCCTTCATGGCTTGGGACCAGGTTATCTGAGGGATCGTCTCTTGCCGGTCACATCTACCCGCCCCACTAGAGTGGGGAGGCAAGGAATGTTGCGGGTCCCATCACATAAGGAGGTACATCTGGCGGAACCCAAAAGAAGGGCCTTCTTCATGGTGGCTCCCTCTCTCTGGAATATCATCCCTTCAGAAATTGGACTGGCCCCCACTTTGACACTCTTTCATAAGGCCCTGAAAACTTTTTTGCCAGTGGGTGTGGGGAACCCAGAGTGCGATGGAGTCCATCAAATGGCTTATTTAACCATGTGTTGTCGCCGGGGGTGGGAGGGGGTGTTGTTTTTTATTTCTTATTTGTTTTATCTTTTTCTTCTATACTGTGTTTTCATTGTATGTAAGCCGCCTAGAGTCGCTGTGAGTAGGTGACTATATAAAATTTATAAATAACAATAACAATAATGCTGATTGGTATAATACAGCAATGTTGGTTTCCCACCCCTTGCAAAACAGGCCAAAAGAGACTTCCGGTTTTGGTCGCAGCGCAGGCGGTCGTGCAAACAGTCTGTTCTCTTTGCCGGCTGGTTTCCCCCCGCCGGTAGACCCTGGATAGGGTCGAAAGTCGCCCTGGAGGGGCGACCACCGCTGAGGAGGCCACTTGTTGATGGCGGAGGGAGCGGCAGCTCCCTCTGCAGTCCGAGACAGCTCCTTTGGGCCGACGGGGAAAAAGATCGGCCATTAACATGGCTGATCATCTAGCTGCTTCAGCCGAAAGTCACAGCAACATCTAAGCGAAAAGAACCACCGTGGATGATCCGGGTGAGACCTTTCCTTCCCTCTTGATACCCTATTTACCTTCCTGAGAAAAGCTTCTAGAATTATTTCCCTATTTTCAGAAAGCAGCGTCCGGATACTTGGGAAAACAAGCTTTGAGAAAAATAATTAATTTTTACTGACTATTTGAGCTGTTGGATTTCGGGGATCCTGAAAAAAATCCTTATTGTGAAGGTGGATTTTCATTCTCTTTGCCTGCTTGTCTTTAGCCTAAGTGGAAGCCTTTAGGGAGGGGGGTGGAGTGTTTTTCTTCCTCCCCCCCTTCTGAACATTACTGTTTCTTTTAAAAAAAATTTCGGCTGTCTGGGCGTTTTTTTGTGGATTGAAGTGGCAAGAAAGTATCCATTTTAAGCTGATAACTTTCACTTTGCTTTGTCGGATGTGTATTCAGCCTAAACTTGGCGTGACGCCCAGACATTCCTATCTGTATTGAAACCAGCTGAAGGGCATTTTTTTTTCTTTCTCCTAGTTGTTTACTTTGACTTTACAATACAAAATATATTTCCTAGAAAAATGGATTTTTCTTTTTTTGGATTATAAGATAATAATTGTTTACTTTGACTTTACAATACAAAATATATTTCCTAGAAAAATTGATTTTTCTTTTTTTGGATTACAAGATAATAATTGACTTTTAAGGCACCTTTTTCTATTACTATTTTGGACTACAAATTGGATACTCATAATACTGACTTTGATTTTTTCTGCCTTTATCTTCTTGTTTGGCTGGACTTTTTTATTTGGAAGATGATGCTCCAGAGTTAAAAATTGACTCTCAAACTTTGACTGACCAATTTATAGACCAAGGAACAACAGAGGAAGAACAGATCAACCCTAAAGAGGCCGATATGCAACTATCACAACTCAACGAGATGGAGGAAATATATCTACAATCTATTGAAGAGGAACCAATCAACATAGAGGAAGAGATTATATCGCATATGCAAATTATGGAGAATCTTGATGACCAAAGGCAGATTCCAACCAAAACATCTATAATCCTAAAAGCAACAGGAATTGATTTTCAAATACGAGGCATCGAAAACGCTGACAACATGGACAAACAACGAATAACTACCATACTGATTAAGACCGACTATATAGTGCAGACAACACTGGAAAAAAGAGAAGAGGACTATGATCAGATTCAATTCTGGAGAAATATGTATAACCAAACATTAAGATTTGATGAGTCAGAGGCTCTTTTGTGGAAACCTGCTTGGCACAAAAAGAAAGCTAGAATTAGGTTTAAAAATGAGAGTTAAAACTTTATTTGACGGGTTAAAAAGGCTTTTAGAGATTTTGACTGAGTTAATACTATCGAGATGAAAACTATGGATTTGACTATGGTTGGGTTGTAATTTGACTATGGTTGGGAAATCTAATGTGGAAAAGGTGGTAAACAAAAAGTTAATAGATGAAGAAATAGAATACAGATTGGAAATGAAATAAGGTGTCTGGTGGAATAATATGTTTTCTTGCTAATTAGAAATGTATTAATTTGATTATGTTAAAGCAATTGAGGAACTTATAGAGATATGGACTGATTTATAAAATATATACTTGATAGAGTACAGGAAAGCGAATATAGTTGGGAAGTATTAAAACATAATAGTTGATATAATATGTATATTCTAGAAATAATTATTGTTTGATGGGAAATTGGGAGACCCGAAATGTAACTTATGTGTTTATTTTAGGCTAAAGTGGAAAACGGTAATTGTAAAATAGTTAAACTTAAAAACAGGATTTTGATTGATATGTTAATTACTATTGATATTCTTTTTACAATGATTGAATTTTATTTAGAAATGTATTAATACTAGGTTACAGCTTGAGGGAAATAGAGAAGGAACTTTTAAGGAATTATTGAACTATTTATGTTTGATTATATATATATATATTTGGATGATTGATCACCCTATCTCCACGTGGATTCGTAAAGCACTTTGATGTAAAACCAAAAAATACTAATAAAACTTGTTTAAAAAATAAAATAAAATAAAATAAAAACAGGCCAAAAGAATTTTAAACTTAAACTACTAAATCTACTTACGAATTCTTAGCCTGTTATCTATAAACTATATTAATAACAAAAACGTTAACACAAAAAACAATAATAATGAACATACTATGTAAAAGTATAAAAATAATAAAAATTGTGAGCAGTAATAAGAGAAAAACAAGGTTGACATTCCAAAACCCTCTGATAATAAACTGTTATTTTAATCAACTCATAGAAAATTTACCACAACTTCAATCCCCAATCATCCCAAATATTAACCCGAATTGGTCCTGGATCAAATATCCTTATTTGTTTCTTTATACCATTTCTTATCAATTGCTGATTGATTGAATACAATAAGTCCAGTCTCCAAAGCCAATCTATCTTCCCCCCAAAAACCAGATAAACTCATACCCTAGTCCAGTGATGGCGAACCTTTTAGAGACCGAGTGCCCAAACCGCAACCCAGCAGCAGGCGGATTAGGGGAGGGAGGAGGCACGTGATGCGCCTACTCCATCCCATCTGTTTTTGCTTGTGGTTGGAGAGCAGGTCGCTGCTGGTCATCTCCTTGGCCCCCTCGCAGATCTTGCCCTTGGCCCGTGTGTGGAGCCTGTTCCCCTCGCACACCCGATGCACCTTGGCCCCGCCTCGGCCTGCCGCTGCCAACAGCTCACGCAGGTCCATTAGGCCACCACCGCTGCCCAGAGCGGCAGCCTTGCCCAGCACAAAGGAGGCGAAGTGGCCGGCTAGCAAGCTCGAGTAGAGGTGGTAGAGCACGCCCACGCCCAGCAAGCCAAAGGCCACCCCGAGCGGGAAAAGCCGGATCCCCATCGCTGCCATGGCCCCCCAGTCCCAGCTAGGATTGCGTGCCTCCCCCCATCTCTGCTGGGCCTGGGCGGCCATGGCGCCAATGGGGATCCGGCTTTTCCTACTCGGGGTGGCCTTTGGCTTGCTGGGCGTGGGCATGCTCTACCACCTCTACTCTAGCTTGCTAGCCGGCCGCTTCACCTCCTTTGTGCTGGGTGGGGCTGCCGCTTTGGGCAGCGGTGGCAGCCTAATGGACCTGTGCGAGCTGCTGGCAGTGGCGGCACGCATGCCCACAGAGAGGGCTCTGAGTGCCGCCTCTGGAACGCGTGCCATAGGTTCTCCACCACTGCCCTAGTCACTTCCCATGTTGACTATTGCAACGCGCTCTACATGGGGCTGCCCTTGAAAAGCATCCAGAAGCTCCAGTTGGTGCAAAATGCAGCGGCCCGCATGGTTTTCTGCAGACCTTGGTGTGCACATTTATCATCTCTCCTGCAGGAGCTGCATTGGTTGCCAATTTGCTTCTGGCTGCAATTCAAGGTGCTGGTTGTCACCTTTAAAGCCCTTCATGGCTTGGGACCAGGTTATCTGAGGGACCGTCTCTTGCCGGTCACATCTACCCAACCCACTAGAGTGGGGAGGCAAGGAATGTTGCGGGTCCCGTCCCCTAAGGAGATACATCTGGTGGGACCCAGAAGAAGGGCCTTCTCTGTGGTGGCTCCCTCCTTCTGGAACATCATCCCTCCAGAAATTAGACTGACCCCCACTTTAACACTATTTCAGAAGGCCCTGAAGACATGGTTCTGCCAGTGGACCTGGGGAACCGAGAGTGGGATGGAGCCCATTAAATGGCTGGTATAAATGTGTGTTGTCACCGGGGTGGGGGGTTTATTATTTTATTCTTTTTATTCTTTTTATTTCTTTTATATTTTATGTCCTGTAAGCCGCCTTGAGTAGCCATGTGCGAGTAGGCGGCAATATAAATTTTCTAAATAAATAAATAAAATTGTTCCTCAATTAGATGTATTAAGTCCATTTCCCACTCTCCTTCAAACCCCTTAAAAAAAACATTTGCCATTTGTCCACCCAGAGAGTTCTCTGCTATTATATAAAAGCACCGTGTTAAGCTTCCAGAAGGTGTATGGAGTTGGCTCTATGATTTCTGAGTCTATATTTCTTCCCAACGAATCTGCTGCTTGAAAAACAAATTCTTCTTGTAGGTTTAAAATATTTAATGTCTGTTTTTTAAAAATCTTTAGCACAGATTTTATAAGTTCATCAAACCTTTGTGGAAAAAAAAACAGCTATAGATTGCATCTTGCTAGCCAGACTATTTCCCCCCTTGGGTGTCAGCCTCCTTCTTCTCTCTGCAATCCGATATATTGTTCTTCAAAGCAAGGAGGAAGCAGGGAGGAAGCGAAGAGGACGGAGAAGATATTTTCTAACTATTTTGATCCAAAAAGGTTTTGCAGATTAATAAAATACAAATGCAAAGTCACCTGCCATGTTACCATACAGAAAGCAAAAATTAATGAGAGCAGTCAAATAAATCAAAGAAAGAAAAAAAGAAAAAAAAAGAAACCAGCAGGGGTTGAAATAAATCAGCATTCAGCCAGCCAATTAACCTTTAAAGATATTGTGGGAAGTCAGCCCCCCAGAGAAGGAAATATTAAAAGGGCAGAAAAATATATTTCCTCCAAGGATCTTAAAGAGGCAGGAAAGCATGCCCAGTTTTCCTTGATAGCCCCAGGTCTCCCTCCCCCAAGCAGAAGCCAGCTCTGTACAAATGCAGATGCAGACTGTTGCATAGTGGGTTCTTGAAGGCATTGACCAGACCGTTCTAATGCAACATGCGTGTGAACATGAGTTGAACTCGCTTCTTGCCCTGTCTGCAGATATAACTGAAAGTCTTGTACGAAATGATGGACAGAGCTGACCCTGTGTTGAGCTCCATGGAGCAAGGAACCCCTTGTATTTTGACTTGAAGTCTCAGCTTCTCTTTAAGAGGGCATTGGGCTCCCGTCTGCAGGATGCTTCTCCTCCCCGAACAGTATCCGACCCTGTTCTGCCCCGGGGCCCATTTACCTTTCTGCTGGGCATCTGCAGTCTGAGCATCTCTCTGGCGACCTCTACAGACTCTGGCGATGTGGCCATGCTTCCCACAGGCACGGCACACTGCCGTGCGAAACCTGCACTCCGTCCTTTTGTGTTGGCCCCTGCAGCTTGCGCAACTTTGAGGACTAGTTGCTTGTGCTGTAGGACAATGCCGTCTAATGGTTTCCCTCTGTAACTGGTCAATCTCATCATCCTCTACCTCATCTTCCAGCTCAACGGACTCTTGGTGCACGGTCACCTGGCTGGGGTTTGTCTTTTGAGGCCGTAGAGCCTTCATTGCTCCACCGGCGGCCTCGTCTGCCATGATCTCCTTCAAGGCATCTTGGAAGGACAGCTTTTCCATTGCAAATAGGCGCTGTTGCAAATCTCTATTCATCAGCCCGCATACGAGCCTGTCCCTGAGGCGATCCTCCAGGTCAGGAAAATTGCAATGGCGTGACGCTTGCCAGAGTGTGGCCACGAATTCAGCTACCGACTCCCCTGCCTTTTGCTCTCTCTGTGCGAAGGCATGACGCCAAGCGATTACAGAAAGCTTGGGTTCAAAATGTTCTTTCAATCTTTTTTTTAATTCAGCATACGTTACTGATTCGATGCTGGCTGGTGCCACCAAATTTTCTGCGATGTCGTATGTGGCCTGTCCACACACGCAGAGCAGGGTCGCCGCTTTAAACCCGTCCTCTCCAACCTGGTTGGCCCGCAAGTAGGTGTCCACCCTGGAGACGTAGGAGCTCCACTGTTCTGGGTGGGAGACGTTGAACTCATTGAGTCTGCCCACCTTTGCCATGGTGGATTAGTGGTGAGGTCTTGGACACTGCCTTTCTTGCAACGAAGGAAATGAACTGCCTATATCCTGGGGACGGATCCCTCAGGACAATGTGCCTCCAGTTTGGCTTACTGGCAGGCAGGGTTGGGACGTGGTCCCGCCAGGGCTCTGATGCCTGAGCTAAAACCCTGTGACTTCAACTCTGATAGGCATCACTCCTTCGGCAAGATCCCACCCTTGTCGCCACTGATGTATAGTGGGTTCTTGAAGGCATTGACCAGACCGTTCTAATGCAACATGCTTTATTGCAAGAATAACAGAACTGAACTCAACCGACAGACTGACAGATATTTATACATGCCACCACTAGGCGGCGACCAATCAGATTCCGAGCTGGTTTACCCGCTCAAATATAAACTTAAGTTTCCCTCCAAAACAGTTGGAGACACATTTAAACCCAAACACATTAACGGTCAATATTAATACATAACACAGACCATTCAGAAAAGTTGGAGTTAGAAGCTTAGGAAGACAAAGACACCTAAAATCTGCATACCCCACCCAAACTCTAAGAGTCATTAGCCCCAGCACCAGGGAAGTAGAATATGACCTTTGGGACATAATAGGATTAATCTATGACCATCAGAATACCAGAAAAGCACACCCAGACTCAGGTCAAAGTTCATGCCACAGGAACAGGAACAACTCCACAAACAAAAGGCTCCAGAGGGTATAAAAACCCACTCCCCACATGTGCTCGGTCCTTTTTTCTCTCCTCTTTCCTGCCAGAACCATCTTTCTGTCTGGCTCTTCAATAAACTGCAACCTTCTTTCTAAAGCAGTTGCCATGTTGTTTATCCCCGGCTTGGATGAATCATGAAGACTTTTCCTTCAACAATTTGGCACCCCAGATGGGACTCCAAGCTAACCTCTCCAATGGACTGAGACTGGTAAGCCCCATCTTGCCAGCAGCAGACCGCTTGTGTCTGTGGATGGGTTTCCCAGGCCCTGCCCATGTGGAGCCAGGGTAGTAAAGGGAGTTTTGGGTTTGAGCTCAAGGGCTGCTTTGGAAAGAAGGTGAAGGTGAGTACCTCTAAATTTTAACTTTAAAGCTCAGGGGAGTGAGACAAATGTGTGTATTTCTGTGTGTGTGAGTGAAAAGACCCTTTTCCCAATCACAGTTGGATTTTGCTCCCTCTGGCCTTACCTAACCGCAGAAAGGATCTGTTCAAGTGGCAGACCCTGGAAAGCATGGGGGTTTGGCCAGAGCGCAGGACCTTTTGTTAGGGAAAAGGGAGAGGCTGTGTGAAAATGAAATGGAATGAGTGAATGAAAGAATTGGATTTGGGCAACTAGCTGGTTAGGCCCTGTAAGCAAAGCAAAGCAAAGTTAGGAAATTAAGCCCCGGGCTAGGAGCGTCCCTTACCTCTGGAAAGCAAGCAGAGGTCCTCCCGGACATTTGAAGTCCGTAAACAGTGGTGGTGAAAAGTGAAGGAAAAGCCGGTAAGAGAGCGTCCCGTACCTTCTGCAGGGGAGCAGAAGTGTCCTCGACAGACTCCTTTTTGGTCTGAAACCGTGGTGGTAGATCCCTAAAGGAGCATCCAGTTACTCTGTGAGGGATTCAGAGTGCTCCATGGGTCCCTGTTTGACCCAAAACTGTGGTGGTAGGCGGAAGTCTCACTAGGAGGCTTCAGTGCGCCAGACCCGATAGAACCAAAGTGAACCCCTGCATCAGGAATAAGGGAATCATGGGGTGTTCTAGTTCGAGGGTCGAGATAGGCTCCCCAGTGTAAAGCTTGCTTGAGGTCTGGGACGGGAATCAGCTACCCGTTCAGGCAGGTATGAAAAAGAGACAGGTAGAGAAACTATATGTAAAAAATGGACTTTGCTTAGGGCTTTGCTGAGAAACCAATTTGGCTAAATAAAGGTACTTAAAGGGAAAATAAGAAATAGTGATTCTCTCGCTGTCTCTCTCTATGCAACCACGTGGTATATTTAAAATGTGTGCCTTCCCTAATTTGAGTTAACAGATTTATGGTGGGAATGACTAAGATGTGTAAAACTAAGACTTCTGTTTCCTTTCTGTTCTCTTGCCTTTGTGTGTATATGTGTGTCAAAGTCTTTGTGTGTAAGGTAAATGTGACTGTTAACTGTCTCTAATCCAAAGAGAAAAGAATTTTTTAAATTCTGCTAGAAATTCTGCTTAAAATAAGCCATAAAAAGAAAAATACCCTCACTCTGTTTGTCTGGCCAACAAACAGAGTGAAGAAAAATGTGTTTGTTTGTTTGTTTTTCTTCTCCCTTTCTCTCTCTGTACTCTTAAGAACAGCCCAAAGTTAGCAGGAGGAATGTTTTAAGTTCATCTGCTGGAAAGGTTTCACTCTTGCATTTAATAATAATAATAATAGTAAAGTTGGAAGGGATCTTGGAGGTCATCTAGTCCAACCCCCTGCTCAGGCAGGAAACCCTATACCAACTTTATCAAATGCCTTACTGAAGTCCAAGTAAATTATATCCACAGCATTCCTCTGGTCCACTAATTTTGTCACTTGGTCAAAGAATGCAATAAGATTTGTCTAGCATGATTTGTTTTTGACAAACCCATGTTGGCTTTTAGTAATGACTTTGTTTGCCTCTAGGTGTTTGCTGATTCGTTGTTTGATTATCTTTTCCAGAATCTTCCCAGGTATTGAGGTCAGGCTGATAGGTCTGTAATTTCCTGGATCTATTTTTTTTTCTTTTTTCTTTTGAAGATGGGAACTACACCAGCTCTTTTCCAGTCCTCTGGTAGTTCCCCAGTGCTCCAGGATCTTTGAAAAATATAGTTCAGTGGTTCTGAGATCACATCTGCCAGTTCCTTGAGAACCTTGGGGTGTAATCCATCTGGTCCTGGTGATCTGAACTCGTCTAGGCTGGATAGGTGCTCACTTACCATTTTCTTGCCTATCTTAACTTGTGTTTCTAATCTATTTTTTATGGTACTGTTTTTGATAGGTTGGACTGTTTTTTTTCCCCTTTGTGTAAAGACAGATGCAAAAAAAAATGAGTTAAATAGTTCTGCTTTCTCCCTGTTGCTTGTCACCTTCTTGCCACTTTCCCCCACTAATGGACCAATCATTTCCTTAACTTTTTTCTTGTTTTTTTTATATGTTGAAAGAAGCTTTTTTTGTTATTTTTGACCTTGGTCACAAGCCTTAGTTCATTTTGAGCCTTAGCTTTCCTCACTTCATCTTTGCAGGCTCGGACTATTTGCTGATATTCTGCTTTAGTTATGTGCCCCTCTTTCCACTTTTTATACTTGTCCTTTTTATCTTTCAATTTATCAGAGAGTTCTTTATGCAGCCATGCTGGTTTATTTTGAGAGCTGTTATTTTTCTTCTTTGTTGGTATTGTGCTAGACTGGGCTTTTATTATCTCACTTTTCAAAATTTCCCAAGCTTCTTGAGTTGTTTTCCCCTTGAGGATTCTCATCCATGGAATCCTTCCCAAGCCCTCTCTAAGTTTATTGAAATTAGCTCTCTTAAAGTCCAAGACTGTAGTTTGACTGTGTTCTATTGCTTGTGCTTCCATAATGTTGAATTCCAATATTGCATGATCACTCCCCCCCCCCAAAGGTTCCTGTGGCTTCAACACCTTCTATCATTTCGTCTCTGTTAGTGAGAATTAGATCCAATATGGCTAATCCCCTAGTTCCCTTCTCTACTTTTGGGAGACAACGTTGTCTGCTAGGTTTGTCAGGAATCTGTTTGATCTTCCACTTGGTGCAGAGTTTGTCTCCCAGTTGATGTCAGGGTAATTAAAGTACCCCATTACTATTGTGATGTGCTTCCTACATACCTTAGTTAGCTGACTAGCAAAAAGTTCATCTATTTCTTCTGTTTGGTTGGGTGGCCTATAGTATACACCTATGGCAATGTCATTCCCCCCCCTCTTTTTATATTGACCCAAATGCATTCAAGACAGTTTTCATCATTGTTCTGCTCTATTTCTGTAGAGATGTAGTTATTTCTTATATAGAGAGCAACTCCACCTCCTCTTTTATTTGGTCTGCTTCTTTTAAATAATTTAAATCCCTCTAGCTGAGTGTTCCATTTGTGGGTTTCATCCCACCATGTTTCCATAATGGCAACAATATCATATCTGCCCTCATTTACCTGAATTTCTAGTTCACCCTGTTTACTGTTCATGCTCTGTGCATTGGTGTATAGACATTTGAGTCCTTTATGACTGACCCTGTGTTTACTTTCTACATAACCTGTGTGGTGCCTGAGTTCCCCTATTTTCTTACCACCTGTTTGGTTAGTGCACTTTGTATGGCACTCGCTATTAAAAGCTTGATTTTGCTTGAGAGCAAGGTTGATATTCTTGTCCACACAGACATCTATGTTACATGCACTGCTAACCCTGTAATTTTTTGATTGCCGGGGACAGGGATGTTCTTTATCAATTAACTCACTGTCCCTGTTGTTTAGTTTAAATATTCCTCCAGAAAATCTGAGTTTATTGCCAAGTAACTCAGTCCCTTTCTTTGATGAATGCAAACCGTCTCTTTGTACATTGTTTCATTGGACCAGCTACAGACATTGTGACAATTCAGCATGAATCCCCAGCTAGCTAGACAGAATGGTCCTCAAACATGAGTTCTTCTACCCTTTCATGGTTTCCAAAATTGTCATTTCTGATTGGTGAGTTTAAATTTGTCTTTTCTGATTTGTTGGTCAGTGTCTATTGTTGGGTTAATTTCCTTCTCAATTCTGTCTAAAAGGTGTTAATTTTTGCTCCAGGAGGGATCCGGTGTTAATTATTTTATTGTTGTGTACCTTTTGGTGTTTCTATTCTAATTCTGTCAATCCTAATTGCTGTTAGCCAGTTCTGCATTCCTTATAGCCAGTGTGTGTTAAGTGTTTGTTTATTTAGCCTCAGGCTGCCGCTAAGTCAGACTAGTTTGTATTGGGTTCTTCCTGTATTTGCCAAGGTATTTTCTCTTTGGGGTGAGGAGGGGGTGTCCTGCCTGCTGGATTCCTGCCCCAAGCTCTGGAAATCATTCTGCAATGTGTTGTAAATGGGTATGTGTTGTAGATGAGTTTTGTCTGTCTATCCTTTTCCTGAAACATGACCAGCATTTTCCAAGTTGCAAGTCCTTAAGTCCTGACATGTTGCAAATGTTCAGTTCAGAAATGAAACTTTTCATGTATGTTCTCTTGCCAGAGTCCGGCCTTTCTTTTGTCCTCATCTGTGATTTCCTCATTTTGTCTGCCTGTTTCTTTTTTTAAATATATTTTATTGGATTTTTATGGGGGTAAAAAGGTTACATCAAGGTGCTTAGGAAACACCGTGGAGATGGGTATATCAAACATCCCAAAAAAAATCACAGATATATAGCTCAAATTGATTCATTGAAAATTCCCTCTCTAATTCCCTCATATAGTATTGCATATTCAAATTAATACATTTCTAAATAAACTTCAAACAATCCTATCAAACATCAATCATATTTCAATTATAAAAATCCAAGTCCTGTTTTTAGGCTTTACTAATTTACAGTTACCATATTCCAATTAGCCTTAAATAGACATATTATTAACACTTCGGGTGTCCTTCATTTCCCTTTTTAACATAATAATTATATCTAAAGTGAGTATATTATTCCCACGATAACATTCTTATATTTTCTTCATTAATACCATTTCTTCTCGTCACCAATCCCTCTTCTTCTTCTTCTATTACAAAATAATTATTTTATTTAAAATAAAAATATCAGTCCAATAGATACATTTCTATCTGATTTAAATATATATTTTATCAATTCATCTATGTCTATAAAAAGTCTTTTTAACCCAGTAGATAAAGTTTACCTCTCCAAGTAGTTATCATATCTAAAACAAAATATTATTACAAAGGATATCCTCTTACAGAATTCACGTACTCCGTTAGTTATTAAATCAATCAAAATCTCAAAAGCCTTTTTAAACCCATTAAATAAAATTTTAAAACACATTTTTAAATCTAACTCTAGGTTTCTTTCTGTGCCACACCGATTTCCATAATAAAATTCCTGCATCATCAAACCACAATATTAAAAAGTCAGTATTCCTCAACGCTTCAGATTGGTCAAAGTTCTCTTCCCTTTCTTCTAGTAGCCTTTGGATGGTGGAAGCCGTTTTATTCCATGTTGTAGTTACTAGTTGTTTATCCACATTATCACAATTTTCAATAACTTGTATCTGAGTGTCAGTCTCTGTTGATGTTGATGCTTCAGGCATCTCAGTTAAAGTTATTCTTTGATCATCAAGCTTCTCCATAGATTGCATTTGGGGTTGTGTAAATTTGATTTGTTCCTTAGTTTCCACAATTTCTCCCGGTGTAGTTTCATAGTTGAGTTGTAGATATGGTTCCTCTTTAGGTTGTATATATTGCTCACTAGTCTCTTTGGCGCCACTCTGCTCCTTCTCCACTGTTCTTCGACCTATAACTTGATCCGTCAAAATTTGGAAGTAAGAGTTCATATCCTCCGTGGCTTCCAAGATTTTTTCCAATATAAGCTCATAATCCAGCTGTGTGTTAGGTACCTCCATGTCAGTAGTGAAAGGATCTTTTAATCTTTTAGTGAGGGCTATATTTCGTAAAAGTCAACAAATATTCACCTCCAATTCTTAGTAGACCAAATCACCACACAGCTGTTTCAGTTATCTTACTCTTATCATCCTTTGAAGGTTAAAGCCATCCTCCAGCAATGAAAAAAAATATACAGTTGCAGTAACACTTTTCATCACAAGATGTCCTCAGCAGGCTATAAGGTCTTTCTTTCCAAGTGAATAGATTTTTTATTTTTCACATTAAAAAAATAAAGAAGAGAGGCCTCTCCAAAATAGTGAATAGCGTAGTTATAATAGTAATAATCAAAAATAGAAATGTTTTCAGGCTCCCTCAGTATTCCAGGAGTTGAATAGTCAATAAAAAATTAACTGGTTTATTTTTATTTTTTTTCAATTCCCAAAGCTGTTTTTCCCAAGTGCCCAAACGCTGCTCTCTCACAGCAGGGAAGTAATTCAAATACAAAAGCTTTTTACAGGAGAATAATTAGGGAAAGAAGGGGGAGGAAAGGTCTCACCCGGATTCTCCACGGGGGTTCTTTATGCTTAGTTGTTCTTCTGACTTTCGGCTGGTACAGCAAAGTGATCGTCCATTTTACTGGCCGATCTTTTCTCCGACGGCCCTAAGGAGCTGGCTCGGACTGAGGAAGGAGCTGCCACCCTTCCCCAGTCAAACGAGGGCCTCCTCAATGGTGGTCGCCCCTCCAGGGCGACTTTCGACCCGATTGAGGGTCTACCGGCGGAGGGAAAACAGCCGGTGGGAGAGAAGGATCTCTCCGTGCGACTGCGTGTGCCGGAACCGGAACCGGAAGTTGTCTGCCTGTTTCTTTAACTACAGTATTAATGCCTTTTCAAACTCTGCCTACAAGCTACCCCACCCCCAATTCTACTTCTCCTTTTCTTATCTCTGTTCACCATGCCTTTGTCTGCCTCTCCTGGGAGAGTCCACCCAGAAAGGGGGGAGGAGTTCTTGCTCTCATGTCTTTCAGCCCTGCATAGATGACCCCTCCCAACCTTTGGAAGCAGAGCACACTGACCCAGACGTTGCCTCCATCCATTTGAGCCATGGAATTGAGTTTTGAATCCAGCCATCCACTAAAAAGTCACCATGCAACCTGAGTGGAACATCTTCCCAAGTCCATTCCCCCAGATGCCTGTGAAAGCTGCAGAAGGAAGGAGTCCTGAAGCCATTGGTCCCCACGTGAAGCCTCAGAAGAAAACTAGGAAGACTATGGGGGGAGGGTGGAAAGTCATTGTAAAGTTTTCTTTCTTGCCCCATTTGTATTGTAACAAGCCAGTTGAATGTATTTATGGAGTGATGGCATTTGGGAATAGTTGGCACAGCAAGTACTGAACACCTTGGGACTTCTGTCTGGTGGGAGGGAAAATTTATCCAGAATGTTTGTATTGCCTGTTTTGTAGAAGCTACTGCACACACACACACACACACACACACACACACACACCATACATAATCACACTGAGTCTCTTCCACCTACCTTCAGTAAAGTTCCCCAGACTGATTTTTGCTCTATTGCACCAAACCTTTGTAGGAACAACTTCCTGCAAATTCCAAGGGGGAGGGAACCAGGCCCCCTCAGGCAATTTGCAATTCATATGCCCTGACTGAGGAAGTAGCAGGAAAGAGATCTCCAAACTTAAGCCCTGAATATCTTGCACTGGTGGACTCAGATTGGGAGCCCTAGGGCTCACTATGTGCACTTTAAGAAAAAAATTTAATAGCCTGGCTTGCATACTGGCTAACCTCAATTGGACATTACAAACCTGGATGCACTGAACTAAGAGCTAAGGCAGGAAACAACCCTTGAAAATGGGAAGCCAGTGGTTATGTATTGAGGCAAACCATGGCCATGAACAATTTTGGGAGGAATGTGCAAACCGGACTGGAAGCTAAAAGTGACATCCAACATTTGAAAATGATTGGCACAGAATATTGGACACTATAAATTTCTTTTCCACCTAACAAAATTTTTGCCCTGACTTTTAGAACTTTATGAGTTGAAAGCTCCCCTTTTGGGAGCAGGGATCTTTTTCTGCTTGCCTCCATTAGTGTCTTCTTTTTTTTGGCTTAACAGTTTAAAAGCTTGTCTACCAAGTCGCCCTGATCAGATCAATTTTAATCTTGTGCCAGTAAAAGTGTGTCACCCACACTATTATGGCACAAAGGGGGGATTGTGGGAAGTCAGCCCCTCAGAGAAGGAAATATTAAAAGGGCAGAAAAATATATTTCCTCCAAGGATCTTAAAGAGGCAGGAAAGCATGCCCAGTTTTCCTTGATAGCCCCAGGTCTCCCTCCCCCAAGCAGAAGCCAGCTCTGTACAAATGCAGATGCAGACCATTCAGAAAAGTTGGAGCTAGAAGCTTAGGAAGACAAAGACACCTAAAATCTGCATACCCCACCCAAATTCTAAGAGTCATTAGCCCCAGCACCAGGGAAGCAGGATATGACCTTTGGGACATAATAGGATTAACCTATCACCATCAGAATACCAGAAAAGCACACCCAGACTCAGGTCAAAGTTCATGCCACAGGAACAGGAACAACTCCACAAACAAAAGGCTCCAGAGGGTATTGTTCTGTCCCAGCCTACGTCCGTCCTTGTTGCATCACAAGAACAACCCCTTTTTTAACAGTAGGTTGGAAAAACCAACCCTTTTTATTTCATATACAGTCCTGATAATTTTTCCCCAAAACAAAAACAACAGAATACTTTTCCAACGGATAGTTGGTTCAAAAGCAAAACAGAGCAGGAGTTAAACAAGAAATAATTCACAGGCAAAACAAACAGACCATGATCCCTTGACACTGAAGTTCTTTGCAAACGGTTGCCTTCAGCAACCAGCACCGCCCACACCTTCCCTTTTTATTAAGCAGCCCCAAGGCGTGGCTTCTCAATGCCTTCTCCTCCTCCCTTGGAGTTGCCGTATTGCCTCCCTCTGACTTGCTCTAGTTAGCTGCCTTCGTTTACGAGCATCTATAATGTCTTCCAGTTGTGAGTCCTCAGAGTCTGACTCATCTTCCCCACACAGCTGAGTCTCATCCTGAGCACGATTGGAGGGGCCAGGCTCTTCATCAGATTGTGAGTCTTGCAACTCATCAGAGCATCCCTCCGACTCTGATGGCTCTCCAAACCCCTCCTCCTCCTCCTCTGATTCCCCGGACTCAGCTGCCGGGTCCACTGGCTGGCACGGACTCACAACAGGTATAAAAACCCACTCCCCACATGTGCTCGGTCCTTTTTTCTCTCCTCTTTCCTGCCAGAACCATCTTTCTGTCTGGCTCTTCAATAAACTGCAACCTTCTTTCTAAAGCAGTCGCCATGTTGCTTATCCCTGGCTTGGATGAATCATGATGAAGACTTTTCCTTCAACAATATGTTCAAACAAAAGTTCAAACCGTCCCAGGCATGCTTACGATAACGTTCTGCCAGTCGGAAGGTGGAAACGCCCATTGACTTTTCAGCTGCTCCCACAAAGAGCTGCAATCTTCAAGATTCCCCCTCCTGGGTGGGTCCACAGCTGCTCCAAAGTCATCTTGGGTCGTTCCTTAGTGCCCCCATTCAAATCCAGCTCTGGCAGCAAACACGGCAGATCGTACAAGAAAAAAAGCCTCTCACTCATCAGCAGCCATCTTGGGAGGAGGAGTTCAGATGCTTTTTTAACAGGTCCAGTCACGATGCATCTTTGAGGCTTAAGCGTGTACTTGCCACAAATGTAGCAGAATGTATCGTGGCTGTTCTGACATTGGTAAGACATTTCTGCTTTCAACAATCATCTTATAGCAAGTTTATAACTGGCTTACTTGTGATGTAAATTACATGTACATAGACAATTGTATGCCTTGAAACAATTGCATAAAAATACATGGGAACTGATATCAATGAAATGAGTAGCATCTGTGCATGCAAACTGCTTTTACAGCCTTTCGAGGCACCGTAAGCCCCTAATGTTGTTCACCAGGTCCCACTAGCAAGAAACTTGTTAGCAAACGGCTCTGAATAGAAACCCAATAAATCAGAGTCCGCAAAGTCCAGACACAAAGTCAAACCGTAAAACACAAAGTCCAAAGTCAAGACATGGCACAAGTCCAAAATCCAGGCATGGCATCCAAAGTCAAGGTACAAGTCCAGAATCCAGGCATGAAATCCAAAGTCCAAGCACAATGTCAAAAATCAAGGCACAGGTCCAAAGGCAGGAATCCAGAGTCAGAGCGCGCGCACACAGCAGGAAAGTGAATGGTTGTCTCCAACACCGCTTCACTCCATGTGTCAGGCTAAGTAGTCACCTGCCAGTGCAACTCATTAGGAGGGGTAAGGCTGCCTCCTCATAAGTAGTCTCACTGACCTCCATTGCTCCTCCCTCCACTCAGCTCTATGTGCCCTGGGATCCGGCAGGGTAGGCAATTCCTCATCTCCACTAACCAGCTGCAGCTGTGCCCCTTCTCGGCCCCTGTGCCTCTGGCTGGTCATCCACGCTTCCTGGCTGCAGCTGCAGCTGCATCTCTCCTCTTTCCTCTTCAGCCAGGCTATTCTGACTTGAGTCACGCAGGCAGGAGCAGGTACTAGTATAGTGTGTTCATTGCACAATTATACGTAAATCAAGCAGTTTCCAAAGCAAACTGACAGCCCCCAAACTGTTCCACAGTTATACTAGTAAAGTTCAGCCCCAATTTCCCCAGGGGCAGCCACCCACAATCAGGAAGAGCACAGTCCCAAGGACAAAGTCCAATATCTACAAAACCAAATGCTGCAATTCCACAAGGCAAGAGCAAAGTCCAAAGTCCACAGAGAAGGGTCCAAAACCCACAAGGCGCGAGCAAAATCTGAAATCCACAAGGCAAGAGCAAGGTCTGAAAGCCACAGGGCAGGGTCCGAAATCCACAAGACAAGAACAAGTTCCAAAGTTTGCAAAACAAGGTCCAAAGCCCACAAAGCCAAAGCAAGGTCTGACATCTATGAAGCAAGGTCCAAAGTTCAAGAAGTCAAAGAGAGTGCATTGCAGAAGCAAATGGTTGTTCCTGACAAACACACCATCCCCTGCACCTGACTAAATCACCCCAAGCCCAGTGTTTCTTGTTAGGAGGGGTGGAGCTGCTTCCTCACAAGTAGCCTTGCTGACCTCTTATGTGCTTCCCTACACTCCACTCTTTGCACCTGTGGATCAGGTGGGGAGGCAGCTTGTCAGCTCTGCCATCTTTACAATGCTTCACTAAGCTTGCTGGCATCCTGCCATAAATGGAGGGAGGGGGTAGAGGAAATTGGGGAAGTTGGGCAGGTGGGGAGAAGAAGAATGTGGGGGGGGGAGGGAAGACACTGACAGGAACCAGAAGAGCTAAACAGCCAGATTCAGCACCCACAAGGACGCCTGGCCTGGGAAAGAATGTGAAACCTCTTCAGGACACGCCTACAATCAAAGCGGTTCTCAAGCAATCAAAACAGGATGCTATTGGACACTGACGGTCTTGTCAGTGGTGAAGGCCAAAAACAGGGGAAAAACTTGTAACTTTTCATGGGAATACTCAGACCTAGCCCTTTTTTTGCTGCAACCACTAATCCTTAGTAAAAGAACCAAAAAGAGTTGAGGGTCTTTCTTTCCTAAAGACCTAGCTGGGGCAGGTCTGACATTAGGCTATTAGGCAATGTCAATAATGGTCAACCCGGAGACGCACCTCTACTGTGGGTACTGTGGAAGGAATGTCAGCTCACGAGAGTGACCAAGAGAAGATCGAGGCATGGGGGGAATCAGCGGTGCAACCCCATGGCAGAGGAGAACACCCAGAGTGACTGTGAGTGCTAGAACCCTGCGAAGACCCACCGAGGCCCAGATGGTCGCTGGGGGTCGGTAAGAAGGACGAATGGGAGGAAAAGCCCTCTGGGGTCACCTTCACACGAGGGAGCCAGTGAAGCCAGAGAACAGACCCACGTGTGGACATTGAAGAAGAGGCAACCCTGGGTGAGGTGGACCACAATGGGCTAATAATGGAGCAAGCCCTCAACCTTCTGAGGGGTGCCTTTGAAAACATAAGGGTGTAGGAAGCTCTGGCCCGGATGGCACTGCTTGCGGCTCAACTGGTGCAAGACCAGGTAGATGATGGGGCAGCTGCACCTGCTACTGTGGCCTCAGCGGCAGCCATTCCCCTGGTCCCGGCACCGGCTCCAGCACCTCAACCGGCAGCCACCCTGGCAGCCTAGTCACTGCCAGCCTGGGCTGCACCACCATGAAGAAGGGGCCGCTGACCACTGGCTTTGGGGGTGAAGTTCGGCGGAGACCTCAAACAGCTGGGATTCTTCCTAGCCCAGGTCTGGACTGATCTCCTCCCTTTTGCAAAGGTGGCATACAACAACTCAGTACACAGCAGCACTGGTTTCACCCCTTTAAAGTGGCATCTGGGCAGGACATTGTAGCTATGCCCAAATTACCCCAGACTAAACCACAAATCTCATCACTAGCAGACTGGGTTGCCCAGCTGTAGAGCAGCTGGCCAATAGCTCGCAAAGCACTAGACGAAGCATGACAAGCAGACAAAAAGCTTGCCAAACCGAAGGACTTTAAAGTGGGCGATAAGGTCTATCTTGAGCCGTGGTGGCACAGTGGTTAGAATGCAGTACTGCAGGCTACTTCTGCTGCCTGAAGTTTGACAGTTCAATTCTCACCAGCTCAAGGTTGACGCAGCCTTCTATCCTTCCAAGGTCAGTAAAATGAGGACCCAGATTGTTGGGGGCAATATGCTGACTCTGTAAACCACTTAGAGAGGCACTGTGAAGTGGTATATAAGTCTAAATACTATTGCTATTGCTATTGTTATCTGTCCACCAAATACCTACAATCCACTCAACCATCTAAAAAATTAGGTCCCAAGTACAGCGGGCCCTTCTCCATCAATAAAATGATCAACCCCATCACAGTTCAACTGGACCTACCGAAAAACCTTAGACACATTCACCCGTGGTTCCACTGTAGCTTGTTAAAGCCAGAAACTACCTCCCCTTTATGCCCAGCAACAAAACCACCTCCCATCCTGATTGAGGCTGAACAACACTTCAAGGAAATTCTGGACTCCAGAAAGCACAGGGGGGAAATCCAATACTTAGTTGCATGGAAGCATTTCCACTCATCTCAGACTGAATGGGTGGATGCATAGCATGTTAAATCCCCGAAACTCCTTCGAACATTCTATATATGCTAGGCTGCATTAACAGAGGGATAGAATCAAGATCACATGAAGTGTTAATACCACTTTACAATGCCTTGGTAAGGCCACACTTGGAATACTGCATCCAGTTTTGGTCACCACGATGTAAAAAAGAGGTTGAGACTCTAGAAAGAGTACAGAGACGAGCAACAAAGATGATTAGGGGACTTGAGGCTAAAACATATAAGGAACAGTTGCTGGAATTGGGTATGTCTAGTTTAATGAAGAGAAGGACGAGGGGGGACATGATAGCAGTGTTCCAATATCTCAGGGGCTGCCACAAAGAAGAGGAAGTCAAGCTATTCTCCAAAGCACCTGAAGGCAGGACAAGAAGCAATGGATGGAAACTAACCAAAGAGAGAAGCAACCTAGAACTAAGGAGAATTTTCCTGACAGTTAGAACAATTAATCAGTGGAACAACCTGCCTCCAGAAGCTGTGAATGCTCCAACACTGGAAGTTTTTAAGAAGAGACTGGACAGTCATTTGTCTGAAATGGTATAGGGTTTCCTGCCTGAGCAGGGGGTTGGACTAGATGACCTCCAAGGTCCCTTCCAACTTTTGTTGTTGTTGTTGTTGTTGTTGTTGTTGTTGTTGTTATTATTATTATTATTATTAATCATCGCATAGTCAGTCAGATGTTCAGACTGGATTTGGCATTTTACCAAGGACCTGGGATAGGCAGATGTGGATGTTTGATGGTATTACAGATATCGTCGCAGGATGGAAGCAGTTCCTAGTAAGGCCGCCTTTTGCAATTGACTAATGGCGAATTTGTCAATGCCAATGGTGTTCAAGTGGTGCTCCAGTGGTTTTGCGATTGCACCCAAGGCGCCTATTACTATTGGTACTACCCTTGCTTGCCTTTGCCACAGTCTTTCTATTTCTATTTGTAGGTCTTTGTATTTTGTTATCTTCTCCAGTTCTTTCTCGTCTATTCTGCTGTCTCCAGGCACTGCCACGTCCACTATCCAGACTTTTTTGTCTTTCTTATCGACAATTGTTAAGTCTGGGGTGTTATGTTGCAGGTGCTTGTCTGTTTGAATTCTGAAGTCCCTTCCAACTATTATTATTATTATTGTTATTGTTGTTATTGTTATTATAGAATACCCAGATAAACCCCAGTGAACCCACACTAATTATTCCTTTTTTGTCTCTTTCTCTGTGCTTTATTTACATCCCTGTCAAGAGGGTCCGAATGTCAGCTGACAGGAACCAGAGGTGCTAAATGGCCAGATTCAGCCGCCTCAAGGATGCCTGGCCTGGGAAAGAATGAGAAACCTCTTCAGGATGCGCCTACAATCAAATTGCATCTCAAAACATCAAACCGGGATGCTATTGGACACTGACGGTCTGGTTGGGGGAGGGCCATGAACAGGGGAAAAACTTGTAACTTTCCACAGGAATACTCAGACCTAGCCTTGCTTTTGCTGCAACCACTAATCCTTAGTAAAAGAACCTATCATTCCAACCAAATGGAGTCGAGGGTCTTTCTTTCATAGGGACCTAGCTGGGGCAGGTCTGACACAGCTGTTCTTCATTGGAGGTGGTCTGTTGCTGTTATGACCCAGGTGGTCAAGGCAAGGCAGGCCTCTAGAGAGTCCTTTATTACTCTCAGTAAATGTTCCAACAAACAGCCCTCCAACGACCGGTAAGGCTCCACCCCACACTACCCTGAAGGCAGCCACCCTCAGTCCCCCAAATAACAGCCAATAAATTACAATGAAAGTCCAGAGTAGGAGCATGCTCACAAGGTTCCAAGTCCAGTCCACCTGGCTAAACGAGTCCATGAGGCAAACTATAGTCCACAAAGCAAAGTCAAGGCACAGGACAAATGGCAGTCCTTGTTGTGAGTCCGTGCCAGCCAGTGGACCCGGAAGCTGAGTCCGGGGAAGAGCCATCAGAGAGCCATCAGAGTTTGGAGAGCCATCAGAGTCGGAGGAAGGCTCTGATGAGTTACAGGACTCACAATCTGATGAAGAGCCTGGCCCCTCCAATCGTGCTCAGGATGAGATTCAGCTGTGTGGGGAAGATGAGTCAGACTCTGAGGACTCAGAGCTGGAAGACATTATAGATGCTCGCAAACGAAGGCAGCTAACTAGAGCAGGACAGAGGGAGGCAATACGGCAACTCCAAGGGAGAAGGAGAAGGCATTGAGAAGCCACGCCTTGGGGCTGCTTAATAAAAAGGGAAGGTGTGGGCGGTGCTGGTTGCTGAAGGCAACCGTTTGCAAAGAACTTCAGTGTCAAGGGATCATGGTCTGTTTGTTTTGCCTGTGAATTATTTCTTGTTTGACTCGTGCTCTGCTTTGCTTTTGAACCAACTATCCATTGCAAAAGTATTCTGTTGCTTTTGTTTTGTGGGAAAATTATCAGAACTGTATATCAAATAAAAAGGGTTGGTTTTCCCAGCCTACTGTTAAAAGAGGGGTTGTCTTTGTGAAGTAACAAGGACGTATGTAGGCTGGGACAGAACAGTCCTCAGGGCAAAGACAAGGTACAAGGTAAAAGGCAGTTCTCAAGGCAGAGCAAAGCAAAGGGCAAAAAGCAGTCCTCAAGGGCAAGGTACAAGACAAAAGGCAGAAGGCAGCCATCAAGGCTAGACAAAGCAAAAGGCAAAAAGTAGTCTTCAAGGCAAAAGGCAAAAGGCAACACCAGAGGAGTGTAAGCCAAAACAAACAATTGTTCCAGGCAAAGACTAACTCCCCACGGCTTCTCCTTAAGTCACTCCACTCCAGGTGTTCCTTGTGAGGAGGGGTGGGGTGACCTTCTCCTGAGTAGCCTTGCAGCCCTTCTCTGAGCTTGCCTATGCTCTGCTCTCCATGCGCTTGGATCAAGTGGGGGAGGCAGCTGTTCCTCATCAGAGGGTATCTGCTGCCTATCAGCACCACTGCCTATCAGCAGCCAATCCTCCCCTGTGTCTGTGAAGGCAGGCAGCTCTCCGTTTGGTCGACCACCTCCCCCAATCCCTGAGGGGCCTGGGACAGCATTGTCCTCAGCCCCTGGCCTCTCCAAACATTCCAAGGGAGATGTGCCATCCCCATCAGACAGTCCCAGTTCCAACTCCTCTTCCTCCTCCTCCTCCAAACTGGGCTCTGATGGGGCCATGAGATTTGCCACTCATTGACACTAACCATCGGCAGCCAATCCTCACCTGCTTCTACTAGTGCAGGCAGCTCACCATCCAGTTGGCCACTCCCCCCAATGCCAGAAGGCCCTGGGACTGTGTCTTCCTCAGTCCCCAGACTCTCAGGGCACTCTTGGGAATTCATGTCATCCCCATCTGATGGCCCCAGTTTTGACTCGTCTTCCTCCTCCAAACAGGCTTCCTACAGGGAGATATAACTTGCAATTGATTGTTTGTTGTGAGAGGATGAACATCTTCCATTTTTAATGGATTGTGATTGGGCCAGGAGATACCAGCTGACTTATAAAAAGCTTTAAAAAAGTGTTATTGTTTGGCCACAAGAGGGAGCTAAAGACTAGAAGAAGATTAACCAAATAAATCTGAAGACAGTGCTTGCAAAAATTAATTTGGAGGAATATTCCAACAAAGTAATTCACTTTGTAGACCAAATGTGTTCTAAATATGCCACAAAAGAGGAGCCAGAGGAAAAAATTACTCAAGTCATTGGAAGAAAGATGAGTAATTCAGAGATGCAGTCAAGTGTAGAAAGTCATCAAAGTACTGAGGCTACTGCACATGTATTTGACAATACAAAGGACTTAAATGTATTTTTGGACTATAAATCTGACATCAACAGTGCCCACTATGAAGATTGTTCAATTACAAATCCCCAGTGCAACTGAAAGAAGAAGTGTTGCAAGTAAGTCTACAATCCTCAAGAGAACAAGTTTTGGATTTCCACTGCAAAACTGAAATGGAAACTGATAATGTTGACATATTTGTTTCAAAGGTTATATTTGAGAATCTCTTGAGAAAGATAGAAGTTTATATTTATCCAATAGACACTCTGAAGAAGAAAAACATTTCATTTTATGAGGACAAGCTGGAGGGAGTGACTTAAATTTAATAAGTTAATCAGAGTTAGGATGGATTTTCTATTGGTTTGACATATGTAATTAAAAGAAAGATCTCTTCTCCAAAGATGGCTGCTGAACGGTAGGGAGATTTTTCTGTCCTGCCAACGATCTGCTGATTTTGCTGCCAAAGCTGGTTCTTTGGCAGCGTTGCTCCCTGGATATGAATGGGAGCATTTAGGAATGACCCAGGATGACTTTTGGACAGCTGTGGATCCCTCTGGGAAGAGGAATCTTGAAGATTGCAGTTCCCCGTGGGAGTGGCCGGAAAGTCACCGGTTATCTATACATCTTTTCCTCTTGGTAGATCGTTCTCATAAGCAAGCTTGGGTTTTAACTACACTTTTTGAAGTTCTTGTTCTGCTATGTTTTTTACCTCTAAAAGTTAACTGGCTGTTTGAAAGCTGATTTATTTTAACCCCTTGCTTGATTTTATATGGGGTTTTTTTGTGTTTTTCCTTTTCCTTTGATTTATTTGGCCGCTTTGAATAACTCCTGCTTTTCCATAAGGAAATTGTGACATGTTTTTGGGTAGTGAAAGTGTGTGGACTTTATTGAATTTTCACTAAAGGGATATTTCATTTTATTAACTTGCAAAAAGTTTGGATATTATTATTTTTTAATTCTGGATCAAAATATCCAAAAATATCCTCCCTATTTCTCTATTTTTCAACTCTGAGGAATTTTACTTCAATGTTCTTTGTTCTCTGTCTCTGAAGATTTCTTTTATCTTTCATTACTAAGTTCCATGACAGCAACAGTGTATCAGATTGCAGACAAGGAATTTTGACTGGCATTTGAAAAAAGACAGTTTGGTAATATACTAGTCCAAGTTGAAAACTTCTTTAAAGAGTTTGACAAAATAATAATGGCTGCAAAAAAATATCCAGATGAAAGTAACTGTAGATAAACCAGATTCACAAAAGGAATTTGATTTGAAAGTGGTAGATTTGGTGAAGACTGAAAGAAATATGCATCTTACAGACTTAGAACTGACTGAGTCGGACTTCTGGCTGTGACGTCATCATGGAGCGGGTGAAGGAACAGATCTCTGTTCCTAAATCCCGGAAAATTCTTCGCTAAGAGCCTGGTAAGGGCTTTACCGACCCCGGAGAGATTGGTAAATTAAAGAGGAAGCTTCAGAGAAACCGGGTGGAAAGCAAACACCCGAGCAGACAGGAGCAGCACTCTTAAAATTGGCGGAGAAGAAGCCGGTCTTTAAGGCCGGCCTGGAGCGATGGCGACAGCCTGAGAGGGAAGTGAAAAGTAGAACTGACAGCTTCGTACGGGAGACGAGGAAACCCCTGAAGGAGGTGAGGAATACTTGGTAGAGAGAAGGCGCGGAAAAAGCAAAGCGATAAGGAGAGAGACACAGCGGCAACTGAAATGGAATAGAGCGGAGAAGTGAGCCTTAGAGCAGAACGAGAGCAGCGAGAAGAAGCAGAGAGCCCACAGTAAAGTTTATAAAACGTGAAAGACCGGAATTTAAGAGCTGCAAGAAGCAGAGATTGAAACTAGAGAAAGGACTGGAGAAAGGACGGCCGGAGGCAACAAAGGGTGATTAAGAGACTTTGAAAAAATTAACATAAGGATTAAAAGTTGAAGTGAGACAACGGAGAAACTTAATACTAATTAGTGGATCTTATTTTTGAAGAGCAAATAGCATTGAAATTTGAATCTTAACTGACATATATCTGGGTAAAGTAACTAGTGGACGTTTTGGATACATTGGATATACAGAAGAAGAAATAAGAGGTGACATTTGGTGGATCTGTGGACACATTAAACTGAGACAGAGAGAAAAAAGGCTGATGCAATATTGCAGCACCCGTTAACAAGCAGTGATCAAGTAACAAGAAGAAAAGGGACTGCAGGCAATGTATTAAAAGGAATGAAGCAAATGAATTGAACTAATATATAGAAATAAGTATAATTGAGTAATTGAATTAAATAGAATTGAGAAAGTAATTATAACATAGTAAAGAAATATAGAGAAAGGTGATTATTCAAATAAGAGTGATAGTGAATGAAATTAAATAGTATATGTATATGCATTGTGTGTAGTGTTATAGAAATATATATAAGAGGTGTTAAGAGTATTATAAATTATATTATATAATAGTGGGATAAGAAAAGGTATAACTCTATTTGTAATCTTATTTTTAAGGTTAACCCTAAGAATAACGTTATATAAAATTGATATATGCAAGTGTGGAAAAATATTATTCAAGTAATAAAAATGACAAGTACCGCAACAACAACTAAAATAAGTAAAAAAAAACAGCTACAAATCCCACACCTATAATGGCCTCTCCTATAGGTCAAAGAACGATAGGAACCATGTTGGGGAAAGAAAAAGAAAAAGTAGAATTGGCGATGAACCCACAGAGCATACAGATAACACTACAAATGATGCAGGAAACAATAATGAAGACCCAAGAGGCAATAGCAAATAATCATGAAGAAACAAAAATTCATCACAAAGAAATCAAGAATGAAATTAAAAACATGAATGACAAGATAGAGAGTATACAACAAACAATGATGGAGAATGAACAAAGAATTCAAAAAGTCGAAACAAAAATAGATCAAGTTGATGGCAAAATAGAAAAGATGGAACAGAAATCTAAACAAGTAAACAGAGAGTTGACTGAATCTGTTGCCTTCTTGGAAATGGAAAAAGCTTCATTCTTCCTAAGATTTCAAAATATCGTAGAGGAAAAAGAAGAAGATTTGGGAGAGAAGATGGCGGAGATATTGGCTGAGATATTAGGAAAGGACAAACAGGAAACAAGAAGAGACATAGATGAAATATATCGAGTATATACAAATTATGCATGAAGGCACAGATTGGCGAGAGAGGTGCATATAAGGTTTATTAGAAGATCAATAAGGGATGAAATATATAAAAAAACAAGAGACAAACAGATAGTTTATAAGGGTAAAGAAATAATTGTATTAAAGCAAATACCACGTAGAATACGAAATCAGAGACGAGAATACCAATTTCTAATGACCCAATTAACTAAATACAAAGTTATGTTTCGATGGTTAGTACCTGAAGGCATATTTCTAACATGGCAAGAAAAAAAATATAAGATAGATACACTCGTCAAAGCGCAGGACTTTTATGAAGAGACATCAACACAAAATTTGTGGGATACTACAAAAGCCTACATTCGGGGATTGACAATTGCATACAACTCTAAGAAAAATAAAGATAGGAGACTTCAACAAGAAAAACTACAAGAAGAACTTAAAGAAACAGAAAGTGACCTACAGAAGGATCCACAAAACAAAAAGATAAAAGAAAAATGGAATATTATAAAACACAAGATTAATCTGACAACACAAAAAGAAATGGCACAGAAAATTAGGATGGCGAAACAAAATTATTTTGAAAACGCGAATAAAACCGGTCGATGGTTGGCCTATAAATTAAAAAAAGAAAAAGGAAAAAGAACAATACATCAACTACAAGATGAAAGTGGAACAGTACAATATAGACGGGAAGAGAAAAAGAACATAATACAAAATTTCTTCTCAAAGCTATACCAGCAGGAAGATATAGCAGATGATAAAGTTAAACAATATATAGAGGCAGCAAAAATGAGCAAAATCACAGAAGAACAAAAGGAAATGTTGAATAGACCAATAACCGCAATAGAACTAGAAACAGCATTGAAAAAACAAAAAAAATAATAAATCACCAGGCCCAGATGGAATTCCGGTTGAGTTTTATAAAAATACACAAGAGTCACTACAATGGATAATGTTGGAGATTTGTAATGAGGTGCTGGAGGAGGCGAAGATACCGGCAACTTGGACTGAAGCAATTATTACTCTCATCCCTAAGGAAGACTCAGACCTGCAACAAATTCAAAATTATAGGCCGATTTCTTTACTGAATACAGACTATAAGACATTTGCAACAATAATAGCAGAAAGGATTAAAAATTTTTTGAATAACTACATCCACCCAGATCAAAATGGATTTCTACCAGGACGACAGATAAAAAATAATATGAAGATAATAATGAACACCTTAGAATTCTATGAAGTCCATTCTGAAAGACAAGCTACACTGGTTTTCCTTGATGCCCAGAAGGCATTTGATAATTTGAATTGGAAGTTTATTATAACACAATTGAACTACATGGAATTTGGGACAAATTTGGAAAGATGGTTGAGAAAATATATACTAAACAAACAGCTAGGGTAATTATGAATGACGAAATGACAGAAAAAAATGATATAACTAAAGGAGTAAGACAAGGGTGTCCACTTTCTCCTCTTCTATTTATTTTATCATTAGAAATACTTCTGACAAAAATCAGAGAGGACCAAGAAATAAAGGGTTTAAAAATTAAGAAGGAAGAATATAAGGTCCAAGCCTTCGCTGGTGATTTGGTATTTATTTTGGAAGACCCATTAGAAACCGGCCCTAAATTAATTCAAAAAATAGAAGAATTTGGTGAGGTAGCCGGACTTAAGATTAATAAGAATAAATCCAAATTAATAACCAAAAATCTTACAAAGGCACAGGAAAGCGAATTGGAAGATAAAACAAAAATAAGCGTAACTAAGAAAATAAAATATTTAGGGATTTGGCTTACAGCGAAGTGCTCCTCGATTAAGGAGGATAATTATGATAAAATACTACACCAGATAAAAAAAGATTTAGAAAATTGGGAAAATCTACAAATTTCATTTTTAGGGAGGATCACTACGGTCAAAATGAATATATTGCCAAAAATATTATTCCTGTTCCAAGTTATTCCAATAAAACTAGGGAAAACATTCTTTCAAGAATTAAATAAATTGGTCACTAAATTTATATGGCAAAGGAAAAAACCTAGGATTAAATTAAAACTCTTGCAAGATACGAAAGATAAAGGGGGATTGGCATTACCAGAGTGGGAAATATACTACCAAGCATCAAGCCTAACTTGGCTAAAAGAATGGATGGAATTGAAAAATACCAGAGTTTTAACACTAGAAGGACATGACTTGTAAGCGGGGTGGCATGCATTCCTATGGGACGAAAAATATAAAATACACAGATACTTTCAAAGACACATAGTTAGGGATGCATTGCTACAGACTTGGGAAAAAATAAAACAAAAACATTACATAAGAATTCCAATGTGGTTATCCCCAACAGAAGCTCTGAAACACCCAAACTTACTGGACATAAATAAGATATTTAGATACAAGGAATTGGTAAATGAACAGGGAAATCTGAAAACAAAACAAGAATTGGAACAAGATGTAGGCAGAGAGATTGATTGGTGGACATTTACACAAATTCAATCTAAATATACAGAGGACAAAAAATTATATGAAATACAAAAAGAGCCGCAAGAATTGGATAAAATTATACATGGAACAGAAATAAAATTAATTAGTAATATATATAA